>PVHY01002664.1:0-20377 GCA_004024945.1 Uropsilus gracilis | reverse complement strand
GCCCAGAGTACAGGTTAGGTGAGGGGAGCAAATAGTAATCATTTTAAGATATACATACTTGATATAAATACATCCTTGAATTTGAGACACCTTGCTATTATGTAGAGAATATAACTTTGGGGGGAAAAGGATGAGGGAATATGAGAGTGAGGTTAAGAAAATAAAGAAGAAGCTACAAGCTAACAGTGGTACCAAATGTACCACTCACTCAGTTACCTGTTATGCCTCTCTGCAACTCTTCCAACTTCTACAGAAAGACAAGAATGTTTGTTCTTTCCAACTCCTATGAAGTTTATTTACAGTGTAATTTTGGGGGCAGTGTGTGTAGGAGGGTATATATGCACATGCATATCTTTGCCACTCTGCCATGCAACAAAGAAGACACAGACAAGTTTGAAGAAGACAGGGTGTCCATCAAAAGCATATGAAGCAGACTGCTTTCTGTCCATCTGTTACTTGCAAAACTGAGAAGCTGTGCTCCATTCTGTAGATCACACTTTTAAAATGAGAAAATGAGCAAAACTGGAATGTGCTTGGAGGTGAGAGACAAGCATGGGGGAAGGACCTCAGTTTATGAAAACGTGTGCAACAGTTGAAGAATTGTGGGTACTGTGTCTGTAGAAGAGTTACACTTGATGGTTGTCTTCAAACTATATGAAGGCACATAGTGGGATGGGAGGGTGCATGGAGTCATTCTTTAAAACAGGAGATGGAAAGAAAGTCAATGAAAGGGAACTGAAAAAGAGATATATACAAAACGCCATGCTCTGAAAGTTCCAATGATGTGATGATTTTAGTCATTCATTCAAGCCTTGTATGTTATGCGTAGATGATGTGAGATGGATCTGTGTGCAAGTAACATGGCACTCAGTAAGACAGACAGATGACTCATAATGAGATTAACAATTATGTAAACCCAACAGAAGGAAATTAACAGAATCACTGCTCTTTACCTGAGCAAATGGCCACACATGTTCAAAGCTACATTTCCCAGCTTCCCTGGCAGCTAGGTTTGCATATATCAGTAAACTCTAATTAACAAGACAAGTGTGGGAAAAGTATGCACAATTCCAAGAGAGTTGCTCTTCAATGAGACATACCATCTGCTCCCTTTTTATGGCTTCTTGCTGGTCTGAGGACCGATAAATGGCAGAAGCTTGGGCATCCACCTGAGATCATCGGATGGGCTGTGGATGCAGGGTAACAGAGTCTCTGTCTCTGACAAGACCACTCTCAGTGCTAAATTGCATGGGTGCAGACCGGGTTACAGAAAATGATAACAAAATTGCATGGGTTACAAAGAAACAACAGTCACTGTACAGTTTAAGATACTGTGCTTTGGGCTACTGTCAGAACAGAGACAGGATATCAGACACCCATGACTGAAAAAGATGTTATGATTTGGAGAATTTTAGAATAATATTAAAATAGTCCAAGTTTCAGAACAAATGCAAGGATATTGTCCATTCTGTAGACCACCCATCTCCAGGGAACATTCTGACATTCATTAGAATATGAAAAAAATGCAATGTCAGTAACTTTAATTCTCGTATGTATAAACATATATATATTCATATACTTATCTCTCTCTTATCCCCCCATGTCATGTGTGTGTGTGTCTACACTTAGAACATAATGTGATGTGGGCTACATTTAAGACTGACACTTTCTTAATACTCTGCTAGGATATATAATTTGAATGCATCTTCCTCTACTACCATGCAGCGAAACACCCAGTCAAGCAAGCTAAATGTTCTCACAAAGCAAAGGGATTATAATTATATCTTTTGAGTCCATAAAATATTAAGGCATGAAAACACAGGTGCAGAAGTGAAAGACGGTCCCAATCAGATCTACATGGGGCTCAAGTGAAAGACAGGTCCCAATCAGATCTACATGGGGCTCACTTGCAGAGAGGAAATTTACTTTCCCTGGGCTTGATGGCAGATATCTACTGGGGTGAATTTCTGCAATGGAGACTATTTTCAATCTAGCTGATATACTAATTATATGTTTGATATAGATGCCAAAGAAAGAAAAGACTGATATCATAGAGATGAGGGAATCTATTAGATCATCTCATCATTTCCAATTGACACTGTGAGCCATGGAGTCTGAAAAGCCCAGAAAATGTAAAGAAACAATGGAACTTAAAAAGCAGCAGAAGACAGGAAACAGTCACCACTGTCAATACGTATCATGCTTTCATGACCTTAAACGATCTTACAAAAGTTTATTGCTGCAAACTATAGCAAGGATGGCATAGGAAGATTTGGTTAAGGATAACCATCAGCAGTAGCCACCATAACATCACTTAGGCTCACCAGACACTATAAGCATAGGGTACTTTGTGTAGAATCTCATTGTATCCCCTCAGCAGTCTGGACTATCAACTGTTATTGTGGCCAGTTTAGAGATAAGGAAACTGGGATTTACAGTATATTTAATAAACTCATACAGCATATGGTACTAGCTGAGAACAAATAAAGGCAAAAAAAACGCAAAAACATCTTCTTTGTCTTTAAAGACCCACATACTAACTGCATAGGGCACAAACTCAGATCTTAGCAGCATTCTTAGTGGCTACCACTTTTTAAAGATCTTATGGTTGTTGCTTTTTTAAGCTGAAATTGAAAAATGCATATATATTTCCCTGTAGACTCAGGGGCCATCATTTCCTAGTGTCTTATACCTCCCCATTCTTCATATTTGTAATCCTGGACTGACTTTACAGATATTTGCCTTGGGGACCCCAACCACAGAACTGTGGCAGAGACTCTGCTGAAAAGTTTTGACTGTCTAATCATAGATTCTTAGCCATAGGTGTTCTTAATTGGCAATACTATCTCCAGACAGCCAACATAATCATTCTGAATTCAGACTTCTTTAATTTGAAGTAGCAATTGGGGGGGGGGGTAATGGTTTCCTCTAGTTCTAACCATGGTCAAATTAGCCTTTTTCATGATTTTGAGGGACTGTATATCTCTCAAGAGATACTAACACAAGAAACAGAATATGGGCATGGTAAGTCTCAAAAAATGCAAGGGAAAACCGATAAAGATCAAAGAAGTGGGGACATGAGTGAGTCATTTCTGTCACCAAGATGTCTGTGATGGGGGTGTTTATAATTTTGGGGGGAGTCAAAGGATGTGGATTCAAAAGCTACCTCTTTCTTTTACTGTGTCTAATGACCTCTCTGGGCCTTCATTCCCTCAAGAGTAAAATGAGAATGTAACACACTACAGTGTTGAAGACTTGCTGAGATAAAGCAGACGAAAACAGTGCCATGCACACAGTAAGAACTCAGTGAATGACAGTGTTAGATGTTTTTATATTTGACCCTTTTTAAAGGCTAGTTCCAAAGACACTTGGTCAGCTCATGCTGGGAAGCTCATAATACGTTTAAGTATTCATATTTTCCTACATCTTCCTCCTAGCTAAGACGCCCGAGGCGGCCAGAAATAATCACACTATTTGTGATCCTATGTTTATGCAACAGAAAGGAAATGGAATTTTATGGTCTGCTGTGTTCAACACTGATGCCCACATTGGGATAATCCACGCAGTGCTGTGTAACAAGAATTTATGCAATATTCAATCCAAAAATGCAGCTCCCCAGGCCAGCAAAGTTTTGCAAAACTATTGGTTTCAGAAATGAGCAAGCCAGCCCCACCTATATCGACCTCACTTTACATGCATTTACAGTAGTTACTAAATTGACCAGCAGAGTAAACTGATCTTATTCATTTAAAGTAGACAGATTTTGGCAGGCAAAATAATTGGTTTGCAGGAAATGCTTCAAATAATAATAAAAAATGAAAAAAATGAACATACAGATAAACAATACTTGCCAAATTTAGAATAAAATAAATGTCAGTTGATAAGAAAGGACAACATAATAGATCAAGTTTATTAATCAAGGCTTATTTTTAAAAACTTTAGGCCCAAAGGTCTCACTTCGGACCTAGGGACCAGAATATCATGGTGTTAATAAAGGCTGATGACTGCAACTCGCATGGACAACAACTCGCATGGACTCAACATGGAAAAGATGTTAACATGATCATCTTTCTTATGTAATCTATTGCCATTTTGGTTTTGTATGAGGATATTCTTTCTTTTTTAAGCTACTATTTTAAATCATTGGCTCCACTGCTGATCTGTCTTGCCTCAAAAAATATAATCAGAATGGCCATAAACTTACTCCTTGGGATGAAATAAATGAGGATGTAGCATGATTAGAGGTGGCTGGGAAGTTCTTGGAGGGAGGGAAGGGCATTCATGTTTTCAGTAATAACTCAGTTAACTCCAAACACAAATAGTGACATACCAGAAGTTCCAGAGATTTTAGCTTAACTCTAGAAAGACAAAGGAGGGCAAATTGGTCATGACTTAGTGAAAAAATAATCAGGAATTTGTCAGTCCTGAACAACTTTCCATTGATCAATGATCGTAAAGCAGAATTCTAGAAAATGGATGTCTACTCTTTAAACATTGACATCACAGTGATACCTGAGTGCCACACCTGGGATGGTTGGTGATGGAGCAATGATTAAGACAAACCTCTCTCCAAGAATTGACACTCCTAAGGCAGCAATGCAAAAAGTGATTCAAAAGCAATGAAAAAATCAACAAAGCAACCTAGAGTTAGCCCCAGCGACTGAACCTTTAAGCAGAGACTCCCAGGGTGAGAATGAACTCAACATCTATCTCAGGGTGAGAATGAGCAGAAGCTTCCAAGAGCAGAGAGTAGAGAACAAAAAGGCAGATGAGCACAATGTGGCTGAAGCAGCAGGAATACAGCAGATGCTCTGGAAGGAAGAGCCTGCCTTAGTGCCAGACCAAGTTGGGGGGCCAGCTGGGTGGAGCAAGGCTTTGGACCCCTTTTAAGGAAAGAATTAAGGCTGACCTGTCTTCTTTACAAGGTCTCCTTTGTAGTGGCTCAATGGCATTACAACTAGCGTTATATTGTTAACTATGAGTTTAATTTTGAAACTCTCAGAGATGACACCCAGCACCGAGACAGAATCACAAAAAAGAACCACAGGCTAACTACTATACATGCAAAGTCTTGAGGTCTTATTTGTCAAATAGCTTCCAATATTCTTTTTCTTTCCTGCTTCTAATTGATCTCTAACCATATGAAGAAGAAAACATTAATAGCAAGTAAAAAGGAAAAGGTAACATATAAACTACAGTCTACATGCCAAAGTGAACTCCCATGCTCATCCCTAGGCTATGAGGGGTGGAGGGAGAAAGGGGAAAAGAGAGAAAGAGGTGAGGGGAGAAGGAGAGAGGCTAGAAAGCACTCAAAGGAGCACCAAAGCTTTGCTTTTCAGAAAATTGCCAGGGTCCTCAGTTGAAATTTGTGGGGACAAACTCTGGTGTCCTGGGTCAAAACTTCTTTCAAAGTTACCCTTAAAGTAAAAAGCCAAACAAAATATATAAAAGTCAAATTAAATAAATATTTATCTTCTATATTCAGATTTCCTAAAAACACACACAACTGATATAGCCTAGATGGCTGTCATCAGGACATTTTGTATGTACAGCTGTATTTATAGATACAGTGTAGGTAGCTCCATCTTCATCTTTCTCTATAAATACTTACACTGACAATTGTCAATCTAATCATGGAGAATTAAAAGCAATTTGCAAGAGTAAAAAAATACAGCACTCTGCTATTCTGTCATTAACTAAATCTATTTCTATGTACAGGGGGCAAGAAAGGACATTACTAATAACTTCAATTAAAGGCTTGTTATTTCATCATTGAAAATGCAACATCCTTTATTTAGTGGGAATTGGTATATACACATTTGTATTCATATGATATGCTCCAAAAGAAAAAGAAAAGCAAGAAGTTGAAACCATATACATGGCAACTTTAAAGCAGTTCAAGGACAAAAGGACGTCACTTTCCAAATTGCTCACAGATAACTTTTTACTCAATCACAGCAGACCACAGGGACAGTGTGCAGTGGGTATCTCACTGAGCCCAAAGTGTGATGCTCACACATAACAGGTAGACAACCTGTGCTTCATTTTTCAAATATATTTCTGTTCATCTCAGGTCACAAACTATAATGAGCTTAACAAGTTAATTCATCACCTTTTGGGCAATGATCCACAATGAAAAACTCATATCCAAAGGACAATTTGGCTCAATTAACAAGCTTTTCTCAAAGGAAGCACACAATGAAAAGCATATGGAGACAGAACGGGCTATTAAAAAATAAAGTTCTGGTCTAGGAAAGAAACTTCTTTAAAGATTTAAAGATTTCTTTAAAGATTTAATGGCTTCTTTAAAGATGGGGTTATTTGGAAAATCACTGAGTTAAGAGAAAGTCTAAAGAAACATTCAAGGACATAAAAAGTATCATTAAAAAAAACCAACTAATTTTCAGTCTTCAATCAACTAGATTTTTATAGTTTGAAATATCACTTCTATTGTCATTCCCTAAAAGAGGACAATTTGTTTGCAAAGGGTCATGTCCATAGTTTAAAACAAAAAAAAAAGACTTCGTATGTGATAAATGGTGGGTAAATTTTTGACATGTTTTTGTTAGTGTCTTAATTTTATGTTAATTAAAAAAGCGCCAGGGACAGGGCTTTGGTTATGTCACTCCAAGAGTTCTCAACAGCAGTTGTACTGAGGTTGTGAGTCTGATTCACTGATGTTCCGGTCTGTTCTTTATACATAGGGTGTTTAGCAGCAACCCTGGCATCTACCCCATAGATGCCACTGGAAACATCTCTCTGTTGTGACTACCAGGAATGATTCCACACACATCCCAGTGTCTTGGGGCGGGAGGGTAGGGAACTCACCTTAAGCTGGGAACCACTGTACTACTTAAATTATTTTTTTTCATAGAAAAATGACATTTTGTTATATTTGAAGACTGTCACAATTTAGTTGATATATTTATATAAACATATCAAGTCTGTAAAGTGATGACATCTGCAACCTCCATATCTCCATCATCTTTGTAATTTCAAAAATAAATGGAAAACTTTTAAAATAGAAGGCAAAAAAAAAAACACCCCAGTGTCTTTAATTTTATAAAGACGCGCAAACAACATGCTATAATTTAAAAGCTCATAAATGCCACCAACTTCTTCTAGAAAATATTGGTTCTATCCACGAAAAATAAATAAATCCCCTCCTCATTCAGTCTAACAATTGCTATGATTTTTCTCACAGTAAATTCTTGTAATTTAATCTTCCTAATAGAGAGTAGGAGATAAAAAGTAAGTGGGTGGCAAAATAACAAGTTTGATCTGAAAAATGTGATTGGGTTTCATTCTATATTCACTTGAGAAGGGAAAGCTTCACAGACACCTTCACGTTACCTTGCTATATGGAGAAGTTGCCTGGTTCAAGAGGCAGTAAGAGGCTGTATTATCACATTGTGCAGGAGAACCTTAAGAATCAACACTTGTATCTGAGTGTGAACCATTGGGGAGTTCCAAGGGTCACGGGATCCTGATGACAAATGAAGTGACAGAGTGTCAGTCACTTAACCTCTCGCCTCAGACTCCTTATTACAAAAGAATGATGGTGCATAATCATTCATCCGGTTAGTTTATCTTCCCCCACACTTCATAGGAAACTCTTCTTTACATCAGATGGGTGATCAACACAGAAAAAGATCAAGGCAGTTACACATGGCTTCTCAACAACTGCATCCCCCCACGCCTCTTCCTCAATATTTGCCTACAGTATTCTTCATTCTGAGGGAAAAAACTTCTATGTTTACAAAACCAACAACAACAAACTCTTTAGGGAGAATTCTTAACTCTACTTTCTATTAGGCATTATACTACCACTGTACAAGAAGATGATCATCCAATTTATAAAACATAGAAATGACACAACTTTAAAGGAGGCCTAAATTTTATAAAGCAAGAAAATTCAATAGTGTGTTTCTAAACCTGATAGATAAACCACACCAAGTACAGACCTAGGCGGATTTTGTCCCACCCATGCTTACAAGGCATCACCTTGCAGACTCAGACAGTTAACAGCAAACCACATGAAGTTCCCAAATAAAATTGTGCACTTCTCAGAAGCATATCGGCAAGGCCACATAAATGGGAGAGAGGGCTCCTAGTTGACACTCCTAGACAAGTTCATCCTGTTTCAACAGTACAGGATATAACAGTTTTCAAAACAGCCAAGTGGGAGACATGTCCAGCTGGCAAGGACAGTCTTCAATAGGCCTCTCCTCATATTTAGCTCACAACAGCACACCAGCTAATGGAATTCCAAGGGACAGTTGAGAGCTCTGCTTAGAATGTGCGGCCGGTCTTGCAAAAATGACTGCAGGCATAGGACTATTGTCTGGAACCTAAAGATGTACCATGAGACCAAACACATTTCCAGTTAGCCAGACTTTTATTTCCTGGGGAAGCCCTTGGCATTTTGAGCAGAATAGAGTCAGGAAAACAAACAAACAAACAAACAAAAACTACATGCTTTGGATGCTAATGTGCCTACCAATGGAAAAGATCAAATGAACAGAACAAAAAATAGAAAGAGAATTCTGGAATGGAATTTGATTGCTTAAATGAGATGTTTCCTGTATTTGAAAATAGAATCCAGACACTTGACAGTCATATGCACTCACACAGTTGCCCATGATGAATGATGGAGGATTATTTTCAAGATAAAAACAAGAAACACTATGTTACCTATACACATTCTAATACAGGTTAAAAAGAACAACATTTGGGAACTTTGCTTCATTTCTCCAGACTTTTTTCATTCAACATCTTAAAATCATGAAAGCTATTAGGACTTGCTAGGGGTAAAGGGAGAGGGATGAGATTGTTCCTCTAATTATTCTGAGCACTGAACACCACAAAATGCACTAAGATATTAGATTTTTGTTATCATTACAAACTGGAATTATAATGGCATTAGTAAAGGCAGAACTGCCAATCATTCAACATAGTCATTCTCCAAGTCTCAGTTCAATCACCCTTACAATGATCTTCTTTGACCCCGTTAGACCAGTACTTCTCAAACTGTATTGTCTGCAAATCAGAAGAGGATCTTGTTAAAAAGCAGACACATTCTGATTCCACAGTTGTGGGTGGGGTGTAAGGCTCAGCAGTTTGCACAAGTTTCCGGAGAAGCCTCCCAACAGAAGGTTGAGATTAGGGAAGCTAGGGGTTTGGTTCCTATGGGAACAGTGTGGTCTACCAGACTATCTTCTCCTTTCTTCTGGCTCAGAGAATCTTGATTTCCTAGAAATAGCTATGTATTCAACCCAAGAATGACTTATGCTCCAATCAAGTAGCTTTGGGAAATTGGATTCCTCTCTGCTAGACACAGGTGTAGAGGTGCTTAGATGATTCAACTTCGGCCAATGGTTTGTAAAGAGTCAGCTGGACTTCCTGTAATTAAAAAAAAAAAAAAAAAAAACTTGTTCTGCCTCCTCCTTAGTCCCTACTTTGACTACTACCATGGGAGCAGAGTTCAGGATGCTGAATGAACCATCTTGGAACAAAATGACAAAGACAGGGGTAAAAAGGCACAAGCAGAGGGCAATGGAATCAACAAACAAGCAAAATCAGGAGCCAAGGTCAGGGATCAGCAAACTATAGACCACAGACAAATCCAGGCTGCCATTTGTTTTTATAACTGCTGACTTGGGAGAGATGAGTAGATATAACAGAGATCTTATGTGACTTGTGAGAGATGAGTAGATATAACAGAGATCTTATGTCCCTTGATGCCTAAAATACACCAGTCCTTAGTACAGCAGCAGACACAAAGGAGATGCTAATAAGCTGTACAAATTGTAATTAAGCTCAAACTTTTAAATCAATACATTTCAAGTTTCAGTTCCCTTCTCTGTCCCTTCAATACAAGGTGTTTGCAATACGCTATAAATGATAATGCTTAATATAAAGTCCTATTAATAACAATAACCTGCTTTTCATCACCCACAAACTCGATTTCCTTCCTCTAAGACAGTGTCCAGGCAGGAGAGAATGCAGTTTCCAAATCTGGCATCACCACATCCAGAAGCAGTAGACCCCAAGACCTGGAAGTCCAGGTCAGAATCTGTATGACTGCGAGTCCCTCTGCCAAAGGCGAGATGAAGAGCCCATGTCCCAGTCATCCTGAGTCCATAACAGATAGACTACACAATAGCAGGCAGCCTTTGTGAGCCCAAAGGGGCACATAAATTTTGAATAAAGCAAGAAAAGGAAAAAGAAGTAGGAGATATGAGGATGATAAAGGCCCCAGCTTCCTAGCACACAAGCTACCACATGATATCTTTAAAAGACCTCTAAATTTTCTTTATAAAATGTTCTTATAGCAACATAGTAGGAGGAAAATGGATGTTTACTAGTTATTTTCAAAGATGAATAGTTTCCATGATAAAATTAAGAACTGATACATTACCTCTGCAATATTTTATAGAATAACAAAATAGATAAAACAAACTACAGGCGTGGTATCAGAACTTGGTAGGAGCTCCTGCTGAAATCACAGTAATTAATCAGTCCTTTCCAGGCCTCACTTTCAAATCCATAAAACAGGCACAGTATTAGTAACATCTCTTACATATCTGTAAGGTGAGTACTTATTAGATGGTAATAAAATATTGCTATTTTATTGCTTTACTTTTAAAGCCACAATGTACAAATCAGATAAAAATATCTTAACTTTTATTTTTTTTGAGACTAGGTCTCGCTATTTTTGCCTATGGAATCATAGGCTTTTGTTGCCCGGGGTGCCACAGACTCAAGCAATCCCCAGTCTCAGCTTCCCAGATAGCTGGAATTACAGGTGCGCGCCAACATGCCCAGCTATTTTTTTGGAAATAGGTCTCACTACGAGCCCCAGGCAGGACTCAAACAGCGATCCCTAGCCCCGGCCTCTTCATAGGCTGACGCATACAGGCACGAGCCGCCGTGCCCAGCCTATAACAACTTTTATCCTTTGAAAAATAGAACTGCCTTCTCCCACACACTATTCTCCCCAAACCCTTTGTTTTCTGCATTTGCCAAAATGGGGTCATAGTTCTATTCTCTCTACCCCATATTATTTACCTGTGCCTTAAAAGATATTACAAACAATATATAAGCTGACAATGAAAATCTATGGCAGACTAAATTTGAATATCTCTTTTCAAGAGAATAAGAATAAGAATCAGACAGTCTCAATAGGAGGCTTCACTTTTTGGCAAAACTGATGACCTCACTTAACAAGTAAAGAAATACAGAAGAATAGCAAATATCACGTACTTTAAGCTAACTCTTAGCACTATTCTAAAGTCATTTCTTATGTTGGCAGCCTGGGGCCTCAAAAGAACTTCTGCAAACCAAGAGTTTCCTTGTGTGTAGGAGGGGAGAGGCAAACAGAGTTAAAGACAGATCTATTTTTAAAAGACTGAGCCAATACATCAGCATTAATCAATAAATTGCCATCATCTCTAGGCACTGGGAAAAGAATAGGGCTCAAATGGTTAAACCCTAGTGAGTAGAAAAAGACGATGGTTGGAAAATTCTTTCTGAGAAAAAACGAGAAGAATGGACCATGACAAGACTACTATTTTGGTAAACCTCCCTGGGAAGGTGAAATTTGAATGGAAACCAGAATTAATGTAAAGAACAAGTTAAAAGTCTTGGAGGAGTGGGTTTAAGTGTGAGAAGGTTCTAGAGAGAACCTAGATAGGTGAGACCCTGAGCCTCTTCCAAAGGACTCCTCTTGAGCCCTGCAACGACGACCGACACACACACACACACACACACACACACACACACACACACAGAGCATGTGCTTATAGTGTTCCTAGTTCCTTCCCTGGGCATAACTCTTAGTTGGTGGCTTTCTTTCACATTTCCCCTTGCTGATCATGCTCTCCATGAAGGCAGGAATTCATTTGCCCAGCATTTTAGTACAAACATGCATGAAGTGTTTGTTAAACAGTAGAGCAAATGTTCTAAGTAAATACACAGAAAGTGATCCAGGATCTATTTTCAAGAATTATTTGTAAATTAAGTTTTACCCAAGAATCAAGTTCACTAATGTGATTACAGTAACTTTTGGCTGAGAAGTAGCATATAGTTAACGAAATGAATCTGAAGGTAAGAGCCAATGCACTGGGAAGTATATAAACCAACAGCAGTTCAAGCCTGCAGAAGTTCAACAAATTGAAAAATGTTGACAAATGAAATTTGCATTTTATAAAGTGTTTCTTTTATGCTCCATCTAAGCTCATGTTTGATACAATTAAAACCGATCAGGATGCTTAATTTATCATGTTAAACACAGAGAAGCAGGAGAATCTCAAGTGACACATACAAATGTTAAGGTATCGTTTAATTAAGCTTAATTTGCATAGACTCTGCCTTTTGCTTTATATGAAAACTTTATGGAAGGAAACCAATTTTCTGACCTGTAAGGACAGAGTTCAATAAGCTCACTCAGCAGGGAGTATTACATTCCATTGTGCCACTTTCCATTTCATTCCCTGTAACACCTCCATCCTTTGTCATTTTACTTTCATCAGATTTTGTTTTCACCAAAGCTTACCTACCAGTGTCCAAATGATTAAATTAAAATTGCTGACAAGGATAAGATTTCCTGAAGCCAAATAAGAAAACTACCTGGTCCATTTCCACCAAGTGTTCTCAAAAAGGATGTTACAGAAAAGAGAGTAGGAAGAAGGGAAGAAAAAGAGAAAAACCAGCTGTTCAGAATTTCATTTAACAAGTTCCTCAGTTTGGCAACATAAGATGAGTGACATTAATGGCGTTAATTAGGCCAGATATGTGGGGCTAATGGAAGAAAGGATGCCTTTTTTATGCCTTGGTGGGGAAAGTAAGGAGCTTAGAATATATCAGAAGAGGTCAAAAACAAACACTTCACAGACTTAGATGCCATCAACCCAAAATTCATCTTTACTAAAGTATGAAGTATTGTTAATGCTATAATAAATAGCATACAAAATAAATGCACATTTATTTTAAGTGTTCAAACATGAAAAGGGCCATTTTGTTTTCCAGAGTGTTGAGAACTACAATTACCATTTTACATTAGCTACTGCATCAGATGACTAAGGACTCATAAATAAAACATTGCATCATTTTACCAATATTTCCTTATCTGTACCCTAAAATATCTAAATCTCTCTTAAAATGAAGAGTTACAGCTATTAAAACACTCTGCTTCTGCAGATACAATGATGAGCGTGGCCAAAATCTACACCACCACCACCACTAAATGTTGACAAGGATGTGGAACAGGGGAATATGTACTCACTGTTGGTGAGAATGCAAAATAATAAAGACAGTCTCTTTTTATAAGAAACAATTTGGTAGTTTCTTATAAAGCAAAACTTACTCTTATCATATGTTTTAACAATTGTGCTTCATGGTATTTACCCAAAGGAGTTAGAAACCTATTCCCACATAAAAACATGCACTTGTATTTTTATAGCAGCTTTATTCATAATTGCCAATACTTGTAAGCAAATAAGATACCCTTCAATAGAGGAGTGGATAAACTTCAGTGCCGCTAAACCCATGAAATAATACTCAGTACAAAAAAGAAAGGAACTATCAAGCCATGAAAAGACATGGAGAAAACTTAAATTCATATTACTAAGTGAAAGTAATCAATCTGAAAAGGCTATATATTGTATGATTCTACCCACATGACATTTTGGAAAAGGCAAACTGGCGAGAGGGAAAAGACTTGTAGTTGCCAGGAATTGGGAGAGGGGAAAAGGACGGACTGAAGAGCACACGGCAGTGAAGTTTCTTGATGGTGCTGTCATGATGGACACATGCCTTTTCAAATTTTTCCAAATTTGAAGTTTTTCCAAATCCATAGAATATACAAGCCCAAAAGTGGAACTTGGCTTTGGGTGATAAAGACATACCAATGTAGTTTCAGCAATTGTAACCAACATAGTATTCTGGTAGGGGCAACTGATAATGAGGGAGGTTATGAGTTTTAGTGGGTAGGTGATATATGGAAGAACTTTGCCTTAATATATGGAAGAACTTTGCCTTAATACTTAATTTTGCTATGAACTGAAAACTGCTCTAAGGAGAATAAAACCTTAAAAATATGTTTAGAGCAGCAGCAGAAATTGGTATAGGAGTGGTCTGGTAGAGGTAAAGGTAGGGATAGTGGTGAATGGTACTAGACCTTTTGTGGGGGTATAGTGTGATATATACATTTACTGAGGTCTGAAGCCATATTACTGAAACATATAATATCCTAAACCAATGGCACAGGAATAAAAAAAAAAAGTACTCAGAAGAATACCATCCCTGTACAACTGATATTTACATTCGGGGTGGGGGGGGGGGGACTAGCAAAAGATGAAGAATGCAGACGATCGCTTCCCAGGGCTCAATGTTGAGAATAATCTGAAAAGGACATTTGCTAAGTGAGGAAGGGATTGTTATAGAAATGAGATATGGGACAAAATAAAACATTCACTATCTTCTTAAGGACAGAAACCTCTTCTCATCCACAGAAGAGCTTCCTCTTGAGCAGCAGAGCTGGTCACACCTGAAATGACCTCTGCAGTAGGACACTGTGGAGTGTCACATTTATAACACCTGGTTATGCGCAAATCAAGAAAACTTTCTAACTGGTACCTGGAAACTCAACCCTACCACGTGATGATGTTTCTTTCTCATGGATGATTAATAATATACAGCAACTATTGTCACTGCTCCTATGGCTGGTCCCAGGATGACTGTGCCCCTCTCCAAAGGACAGGCTGCAAAAATGAAGTAAAGAGAAGCATGGACTGCAAATTTGCACCCCAATTCCTGCTGCCTTTTTGCTTAAAATGTGCAGCTTTCTTACACTCGGTGAATAGGTCGACAAGTCAATCTGGATATGATACAGCTTTCTGTTTGCTTTCTATTTATTGCAGAATAAACTGAGCATATTTGACCATTAGAAAGGTATCTTGAGAATTCTCTCACATTCTTATTTTGGAGAGGCAAACTCTCCCCCTCATTCCATGTTTCCCTAACCACATCTACAACTCTACCTTTCCACCCATAGCCTGAAAGAAGCAAAAGATAAAGAGATTATCTGATGGCCAAACTTCACTGAAAACAACATTCTCTTTGCAGCTTAAAAGCCCTGCTTACCCAGACTTGCACCAGCCTGGTTCAGATCTGTGACTTTAAATGCTGAGGATCACAAGAAGAATTACAAGCACCGGTGCCCTGACCTTTTGGGAAGCATTTCCACCACTGCGAACCAAGTTAAAAACCAACTCACCTACTACAGTGTGGGAGTAGACTGCAGAGAGTCCCAGTCTCACAACCACTGAGTTCTCTTCCAGAAGCTATTAGCAGCATTTACTGGGGGATAAAAGGATATTTACAGAACCAGGCTTTCCTTGGGAAATGAGGTAGCCTTTTTAACTCAAAGTGTAAAAGAAATCAATGAGGATCAGTTGGCCAGAGATGTAAAACATATGTTAGGTAAAAACAAAAGAGAAAAAAGAGGGATAGTTTAGATTCCCACCATATTCAATGGATGGCAAGGACATTTCTCTTCTCCACCCCAAATTGGATCATGGCCTCAAGTATCAATGCAGCTCCTTTAAAATCCTTAAGGGGTAGAGAAAGCTATTTCAGGGACTTTCCTTGTCCTTGTCCTTTTGTAAGCTCAAAGAGAAAATAAATATAGAACATGTATAGAATGTACTAAATACAATTGGCATGTACATACCATCTCCTATCCTTATTACTATTTGTACACAGAAACTTTACACTTATTTTTAGATAAAGTTCAAAAACATTGTCATGTCCCTACTTGGTGTGACACACAAGTATAAAGTGATGAAAATGAATGTCAAATCCAGGTGTGAAACCTAGTGGTTTTGCCAGAGTACCATAATGCATCTCAAGGTAATTAAAAATAAATATATATGCAATTAATAATGTTTCTTTTTTATTTATAAATATGAGTTCCAAATGCACCTGTTTCCTTAGGAATAAGTGTTTGTTTTCCTCTGAGTTAATCTGCCAAGAATGCCTCACTTTCATATGAATATCGAAGTTTCTGCTCACAAGTCTGTCACCACATGTAGAAACCATCATACATCCAGAACTCAATGCAAAGAATTTTGTTTAATATCTGTCTTGGATCTCTACCAAGAGATCAACTACCATGCTGCCTTTTATTTTATTTTAACTCAAATGATTTCTAGAGGTAAAGTTGTGACAGAACAAATAAAATCTCACCTTCAAATCAGGTTTGTTTTTTTCCTATTTATTTTCTTATTTATTTCATCATCATATGTTTTTAATCATCCACCTATTTAGTCTTTCTAGTCCATCTCCTTCCCTTTTCTCATTTATTATTAGCTAAGTTACAGAGAGAAAATACAAGAGATTTATTAACCGCTTCTTAGGCCAAACTTCTATTTTACTAATCTCTAAGTTCTATGGTCTCTTTTTTCCAAGCTACAAGCAGCTTCATCAGTGCCTGCTTGAGCTCTTCAATCTGAAAAAAAGACCTTCATTAAATGTCCCATTAGCAGGAACATGTGATTAAGTTGTTGTTAGAAGGACATGCAACGAAGATGTTAAGAGGTTTTTGTCAACTCCTCAGCAGCATTCCACTTCTGATACATCAAAAGAAAGCTTGCATGAGAAAGGTGTGCCACCAAACTTCATACATGGCTGTGTCATTTCAGCAAGACGCAAAGAACCCGCAAGACGATGAGTTAGATGTGGAGCAACTGACAGGCAACGTGGCATGTTCATCGCTTAAATACTCCATTTCATTCCAAGGTACCAAAACGATAATAGACTTTATTCTAATTGGATTGTCTGCAATGAGCCAATTTAAGTGCTAAATGCTGCGAATTATTCAGCCTGACATAGCAAGGCACTGATGTGAACCGCTGCAGGGCAGGAGGTTTGTGGAAAGTGTGAGTTCCCGGAGCATAAAGAGAAGCTGGGAGTCTAACTTGGCAGCCCTCTGCCACACAGATTCCACACAGTCTCCACAGCTGCAGGGAATCCAAAAAGCATCGGTGGCCACCTTGCCCCCAAAGGCATGTGACATCAGCCAGTTCAGATGATTCTATAACCTTCCAAACCCCCTGCATCTCTGCGATAAAGACACATCAAAGACGTAATGGGAGAAGGGCTCAAAGCACAAGGAAAAGTTATACACAAGAATGAATATTATTCACCATCACTTTGATTCCACTGCATGGACATTTTCAAGAAGGCAGAGTTTAAGTTTAACCTTATACTGGTAAGGACCAGAGTCTTATAAATAGCAACTGAAAACTAGAATCTGGAAGGAAATTATATTTACCATACACCAGTTAACTGATGAGAGGCGTATCATTTATGCCTTAGTTTCTTCATATTTAAAATGGGCATGGTAATAGTACCTGTAGATCAAATGTCTGTTTCAAGGATTAAATATATGAAGGAATTTTAAAACAGGTATGAAGCTCAATACAAGTCACCAATTGGAAACATAAAATGACTTAATAAATATAACAATAATGTATACTGAGAAGTTTTCTTCCAGAAAAAAATTTCCCCAGTGGAAGAAGAGCATTTCATTTGCACGTATCTGTTATATTCCTAGAAAAAGAATCCCAGGACTTTGCTTCTTGTGTGGTTTTATCTTGCTTCTTCATTGTCTGTGATGCCAGCTGAGATGTCAGTAAAATAAAACCAAACTGATGGAAAGCGAGTAAATTATATTGCAATTTTTCTAGATCTTTCAGTTGCACTTCAAATCTGAAACTGATCACTTCACATTTGTTTAACCTGCCTCTATGGTTCACAATTTCCCAATCAATGACTTCAAATTTGTCAATGTAGTCATGCTCGGCCATCACAGTTAAAAACTGAATGATAATTCCAGAGCACCACCTAATAAGAACCTGATGTTGGTCTCTCTTTTCATGGATGCTCTCAAGAGCATTACCCAGGACTTCTATGCACACCATCACAATGACGCAAAGAGACAGTAGAAAGAGCCCGGTGCAGATTTGAAGTGAAACAGGCATCTATGCAACTCCATCTTCAACCTAAATTATCACCATCTTCATACTAATGTACACTCAAGTGGTACCTGATATACAAGTGAGATTTTATTTGCAGCAGTTTTGTCACAGCTTTACCATTAGACATTTGTAAAACACACAAAAAAAGGGGGGGGGGGATCAAATAGTCTCTTGGGTGCTATCAGCGCTAAAATTAGGAATTTTAAAATAAATTTCTGATAATCTTATTACTAAAATAATTTTATTTGCCATATTTCTGAATCAAACTACATTTTTAGTAAAGAATATAACCATACACATTCAAAAATAAGTCCAGGACATCGTGGAAAAACCCAATTAAAAAATGCTAACAAAAAAATATAGAGCAAACTTTTAACAGCTTAAGAGAAAATGTTTCTTCAGCTTCCTCACTAAAGAATAAACTAAAATTTCTCTCCTAACAAATGCAATTGACTTCATTTGGGCTGAGGGACAAAAGTGCCATAAAATTCATGTATAACTTAGCAAACTTTGTATATTTTCTATTGTTAAGAATTAACAACAGTGGAGTAGTTTACTTTGACGTATTTCCCTTCATATGTGTTAAGTCACACATGTTCAAACACATTAATCTGAGAATGGGCTACAATTATTACTGCTGTTCAGTGAGCAGTTATAAATGAAACCCAAGCTGTCCTAAATTCACTGTCACTCTCTGAGGCCTCCTATATTATTGGGTTCAGCTATTTGACTTGAAACCAAGTTCTAACATGAAGCTGTTATTTCTAGTGATATACATTAAGATTTAGTGTTTTGTCAAAAATTAATTTCCATTTATATAGATTATTTAAAGAGTAGATCCAAATACTTCCTGAATTTCTCAGAAAAAAAAAAAAAAAAGCTTTTCCTCTAAGGCTTCACTTAGCAAAGTCTCAAAATACAATTTCTATAGAAGGATTTGCAAACTTTAGCACACTGATATCCAAAAACAGGACAAGGAATAATAAGATGATGACAACTAAGATATATCCCACAACTCTATTTACAGAAAAAACAACGCCTGCCTCCAAAGTGAAGCCAGATCTTGCTAAAAATGGTAAATAAACATGAATACTTCCACATTAAGCAGGATCTTGACTCAACTGCCCCGCCACAGCCACACTCAAACTAAGGGGGTGGGGATGGGGATAGGGGGGGTGTAAGGGCAGGGGATGAAAGATGTCCTGATATTCATGAAATAAAGAACAGAAAAAGTAACTCGAAAACATGCTACAAGAATATATTAGTAGTCTAATTCTACAGTATTCCAAACCCCTGCATCTCTGGGATGAATAACATGCTAGAAGAAAAGGAATACAGGAGTACTACTAGTTACTTATCTCACAATGATTTTGAATTTTGTGCATTTAAGAATTACTTTGTAAGTAATATATTCTCATTTTTTGAAGAATCAACAGAGCAATACTTGGTGAAACAAAATACATCCCTTATTCAAGTCAATGCCATCTTTCCTGGACATTCCCTCCTCCTCGTTAGAGGGAAGGTCACTATTTATTAGGTTCATGTATATCTTTTCTCCTTTTATTTACCGGTCATATTTTCTTATATGGTCAACCTCTGACTTCCTGGGTAATGAGTCAGAAGAAAATGGAGCTGAAAAAAACCACACAGATATTCCTATTCTAGAAAAGAATGTATTCTAGAGAAGAAAAACTAATGTCATTTCAGAACAACATCTTTATTCATAAAGACAAAGAATGTTCTGACTTGCTTATGAAGAATACTTTCAGATGCTTAAACTTGGAACAGGAAAACTAGGGGGTGGGTAAATATCCCTCCCCTACATCACTGTCTTCAGAGACAATGATGACTACCAGATGGCAAGTTGCTGCCAGAGAGAGCTGATTCTCCTGCACATTTCTTTAAAACTGAACAGGGAGCAGAAATCTAGGATCTCTGAGGGCACAGATTTCAATTGAGTCTTAAAAGTAAAAGACCCACCTCTGAGAACATGGGTTGCAGGTCTTATGCTGGCAACCAGTACTGAAACACAAAGAAATGCTGTGTCAACTAGAATTAACCCTTTCTAACACAGGGAAAGTGGGTTAAGTGCATCAAAAAGCTGGACATCAGTGAATCTTTATCTGCACCTCCATGTGATTTCTGATTATGATATCAATAACAGAAACATCTTTCTTAAGTTCTCTTCCATTCAATATAAGCAGTTAAGAGCTGAGAAGAAGGCAACTGCATTAACCACCCATGGTTTTTACTCAGAGGAGAAATAAGCCAGAGCCTTTGTGCTGCCATTGTGAAATACACTCAGGCTGGAAAAAAAATTGGCGGGGGTGGGGGGG
>PVHY01002663.1:0-121809 GCA_004024945.1 Uropsilus gracilis | reverse complement strand
AATGATGAACAAAAATAAACATGGTCCCCAGTATCATGGGAATTCACTCTGAGCTATCTAATCACCACAGAGATATGTATCAAACCTGTGCATGAAGGCATAAGAGGGAATAAGCAGTCAGGATGTTCAGAGAAAGGTTTCCTGAGGTAATGATTCAGGAGATTCTTGAAAGGTGTGTCAGAGTGTCTGCAGAGAGGAGATGTGGTAGTAGTTGTAGTCCTAGGGGTTGCAGGAGAAAAGACCTTGAGTGATTTAGGAAGGACTTTGATTGAAAGAAAAGTCAGAGTGGATGGAGCCCTGGTGTGGGCCATAGAGAGCATATAACAGTGTTAAAGGGCTGTGCTTGTATCTTGGGGCCAATGGGAAACCACAGAAGGGATCTCAGTACAAGGCAATGGATCTGATTTTAAGTGTAGGGGAAAGACTGGGAGATCACCTGGGGTATAAGTTGATGTAGGTGGGAAAGATTAATGCAGAAGTCCAGGTGAAGGGTGATGACAGGTTAGGCCAGGAAGATGGTGTGAGTAGGGGCCTCAGGAATGGGAACGCAGGGGATAGTGTGTCCAGAAGTCTGCAGATTCATGGAGCAAAGGAAAAAGGCAAAAGGCCTTAAGTAATGGGAGGAAGTTCTATTTTTTCTACCATCTGTCAATAGAACCTACTTTCTTCCATTTCATTTTTTTGTGGCTATCATTAATACAAAATAATCACCAGTTTGTTAAGGAGATAGCAAACTACTGAATGCAGCAGTTCACTCTTCAACAAGGTGAGAACTTCACATAAAATGCATAGATGTTTTCAAAGCAGTTCACATCATGTAGCATTTTATTTTATCTTCACAAAATTTCATCAGTTCCTCTGCTCATCCTTATTTAAATAAAGATCAGTGCATTCACAATCACAATCCAATTGTGGTCTTTATTTCTGTGCACATCATAAAAAACCTGCAGCTGCTAAATCCATTATGAAAGCTTAGAATCTCAGAAGTTTAAGGGAACATTAGCTCTCAGTTACTTCTAACCACTCATTTTGCTGAGGTCCAAAGAGCCTGCTAGAGGCAGACTTATAGTCAAATAAAACAAGCAAATATCCAATCAACACTCATAGTCTCTGACAGTTACCATGTTACCATAGTATTTTAATGTAAGGATTTTAAAAAAAAATACATGGAAATTTTAAGATTCACTTAAGCATGTCCCTGTCAGGCTAACAGGACAACCCAGTTCTGCTGATAAGCAGTCCTCATCAATCAGCAGACACTGTGTGGTTCTATGCAGTGTGTTGTGGGCACTAACAGAGGATAAAGTCTCAGCTCCCTCATCCCTGGATGAGGATCCTTTCTGCGTGGGAAGTGATCCACACTAGGCAGTCTCAAGTACCCACTCCCAGAAAGTTGTCCCTTTGGATGCTGACAGAGTCTCCCAAAGGGTATGTAGGTGAATCAGAAAAGTCTGCACTAGTAGGGATCCAGTCTGGTTCTTGAAAAAGGTGGGTGCCTGGAACTTACTGGTTTGGGAATTTGAGGATAAGAATACTACCGAAGGAAGAAGAGATGATGGGTGATATGGTGGTACAAACACCAACCAACCAAGCTTCATACATGTATATGGTACAAAAAGGTATAAAGTCAACTTTCAAAATCTTTAAGACCAGCAGGGTTCAGGATGAATTTTTGTGATTCCTGCATTCTTTAAACTTACCCTTGATGTTTATTTAAATTTCATTTGTTCTGTAAGAAGATATTGATGACAAGAAATGTTAAGTTTTCCAAACAGGACTTTCCCCAAACTAAAATTTTATTCCTTACCTTCAGGACATTGTCTCTTCTCCCTGCTGCTAGTCACTCTTTCAACAAACATTCCTTGAGAACTTGACAGTGTTGAACTTCGTACTAGTCTGGGGACTTGATATAAACACGGGGACAGTACTTTCCTGTCTTCAAATCTAGCAGACTGGTAAAAGAAAACTGTTACAGGATGTTAGGGGAGGCTTTTTAAAAGATATTTCAAGGAATGCATGTAATTTGATAAGCAGCTAAGGGCAGTACAGGCAGAGGAACACCGAACTTACTGGGAAGAGATCATCATGTGATACAAGAGATGAGAGACTAGACCATAAAGTGCTTCTAGACCATGCTAAAGAATAGAAGTAATCCATTGCAATATATTCTGTGTATGCGCAGTCTTAGCACACAGGAGCAGACAATTTAGCTCATAATGAGGAAGAAGTAATTTTGAAAACTCAGTGATTTACAAAAGGGTCATATTCAGATGAGCAGTTGAGATTTTCTGTGACTCAGAGGTTGCTCCAGATTGCAGGTGGCAATCCCATGTCTTCCATTCTGGGGCTCAGGCTGACTGTGCAGCCCCTCCAGGGGACACATGTTTTTATAGCAGTGGGCTTGGAAGAAGCTTCCCACATTCCTACATGTTTCGTAGAAGTCACTTCTACTCACATTTCTATTGGTCAAGCAAGCTGTGTGGCCAACATAAACAAAGGAATGAAGAGATATACTCAACCTACAGGACTGCGTAACAAGAATGTTGTAAAATACTCTTTTGGGGAGAGAACAGGTAAGTAGAAATGACAACACAATGTTGTTGATAAGGAGCAAGGAAGAGGCTATTAATGCCGTGAAAAGTAACAGTGGTGTTCCGGTTACCTATTGGTGCTAAAAATCACCAGAGAACGCAGAATATTAAAGCAATACCAACTATTATATTATCACTCATGGCTTCCGTGGGTCTAGAATACAGAAAGGACTGAACTGGAATTTTCGACCTGTTGGTTAATAATATTCTTCTGGTATAGGTTGGATGTGGGGTTTAAGAAAGGAGACCAGAGGAGCTCTCTCTTCATGTCAGTTAATTTGCATTTCTTTTCAAACATAACTAAAATTTAACTGAGTTAATATTAGGGTATCTCCATCAGGTATTACGACATAGTATATCCACAACCAATTCACCCATATTCCATCACTGTAGTCTATTGTGCTTCCTTCCCTCTTTGTACTTTTCTCTGCCCTGCTTCTTTCCCACCTTGGTGCTTCAGTTCTGTAATCTAGCTACCAAGGGTTAGTTTTTCAGTTGGTAGATTGTCTGTATCTGTTGAGCTACTTTACATTCCACATATTAGTGACACCATCCAGTATTTATCATTCTCCTTCTGAGTTATTTCACTTAATGTTATCCTTTCAAACTCCATTCATGTTGCCACAAATGGCAAGAGTTTGTCTTTTTAATTGCTAAGTATTCTATTGCTAAGTATTCTATGAAGAATCCAGAACATATACAAGAAAAAGGACAGCCTCTTCAATAAATGGTGTTGGGAAAACTGAGCAGCAGCTTGCAAAAGAATGTCACTAGACCACTATTTCATACTATACAATAAAGTTGATGCAAAATGGATCAACACCTGGATATAAAGCCTGAAACCATAAAATACATAAAAGGAAATATAGACAAATATTTTATGACATAAGCTTTAGCTATGACTTTCCTTCCATACCCAACAAGAAGGAAAACCAGAGAGAACATAAAAAACTGGAACTAGCCACTATAGAAAGCAGTGTAGAGGATCCTTAAACTAGTGGAACTACCATTTGGTCCAGCAATTGCTCTTCTGAAAATCTACCTAAAGGAGAACTCAATGTGGGTACAAAAGGACACCTGTGCTTGGATGTTTATTGCAGCACTATTTATAATTGCAAGGACATGGAAGCAACCTAAATTTCCCAAAACAGATGAATGGATGAAAAAGATGTGGTACACACACACACACACACACACACACACACACACACACACACACACACTGGAATATTACTCATCAATTAAAAATGACAAATTTGATGAATTTATGGAAACATGGATGTACCTAGAAGAAATCATACTAGCAGAAATGAAATAAAGAGACAGAAACCAAATGGTTTCACTAATACATGGACAACCAGTTGAAAGTACACAATGGGAGGTGTGGGGGACCAGTTGGAGCAGTCTGGGAGGGGAGGTGTAAGTGACCCCTGGGGATTAAAATGATGTGAAATCTATAGAAATAAATTATTAAAAAATAAAATAAACAGCTGGAACTGAATCAAACTGCAGTTTGATACAGAAGCCATAACTGAAGCAAAAAGGCACCCCACTGAATGGGATGAAATATCTGTACACCGTACCGTACATTTCACAAAGAATTCTTATCAAATATACACAACTAACTTGTGAAACTGTGTAAAAATAAAACATATAACCCAATCAAAAAGAATGAAAGAGATATCTCTCCAAAGAAGAAATTAAAACAGAACCGGGAGAGGTAGAATGAGTGACTTTAATTTCATCCTCAGGAGGCTGAGGCTAAGAATCGTTTGACTCTGCGGGCTCAAGACTACTCCAGGTAATATAGCGAGACCTAGTTTCAAAAAAATAGGCAGGTGTGGTGGTGCGTACCTGTAATCCCAACTTTGAGAGGCTGAAGCTAGGGATCACTTGAGTCCACGGGTTTGGGACTGCCCCGGGCAACATAGCAAGACCTAATCTCTAAAATAATAATAATAATAATAATAATAATAATAATAATAATAATAACAATAATACCCGTGATTGCCGTTACCGCATGGGTGCTGCCACCGCATGGGTACTGCATCACATGGGTCCCTCATTGTTGAGTCAGCTCCCACAAATAATGACATTAAAACAGCCAGCAGGCATGAGAAAAAGTGTTCACCATGATTTATTATTAGAGGAATGCAAATCAAGGCCACAATCATACAAGATACCATTTCATACCTGCAAGAATGGCCCATATCAAAAAGACCAGAAACATATGCTGGCAAGGATATGGGGAAAAGTGTATCCTCCTTTACTGCTGGTAGGAATGCAAACTGTTCCAGGTGTTATGGAAAGCAGTACGGAGGAATCTCTAAATATCAAAAATGTATCAGTTGTATTACATACAACTCAGTAATTCCACTCCGAAACATCTTTCCAAAAAACACACACATTTTCATCAAAAGGCGACTTGAGAGCATTTAGGCTGCTTACTAGTGGTTGAAGGCCACAACGTTGACTATTGTAGTAACAGGAAATTCTAGTAACAGGAAGAAGCTCCTCTGTTTATGATCTAAGAGTCTGGGAAATTATTTAGCATCATTTTAGTTATTCTCTAGAACAAGGATCTACAAACTTTTTTTCTATAAAGGCCTCAACAATAAATGTTCTAGACTTTGATCATGTAGATACAACAACCTAACTCTGCCATGTAAAAAGAGAAGTGAAGTCAGTCATGCCTCACAGGCTAGTAATGTGCAGACTCCTCTTGCTCTACCAGTAGGGAAGTGTAGGCTTCCTCTACTTATGTCCAGTAGAGTGTGTCCACAGGCAACTGAGAACACATTTTAACACAAGTTGTAACGAGAAACACCTGGCCCAGAATTATAGACTTGGGTGCCGTCTGCATATGAATGGTGACTGAGGCCTCCAAACTAATGAAATTTCCTCGGAAGAGTACACTGAATGGAGAGCAATGATATTCTAGGATGGAATCGTTGGGACTCCAAAGCATGACTATAGATGAGGAGTCAATGAAGCAAAGTCAGGAGAAGACCGCAGGCTAGTACCGTGCCACCTGCTTCTCCCCTTCATCCTGTTTCAATATACTTGTCCCTATCAGCCTTCCTTGTGCCGAACTCCAACTTCCACCCTCAGACAGTTTCCATAGTCAGAGGTAGAGAATAGTATAAACATTTAAAATTTGGAGGTAATCTTCTTCACACTTTTTTTTTTTCGAGACAAGGTCTTGCTATTTTTGCCCATGGAACTACAGGCTCACGTTACCTGGGGTACCACGGACTCAAACAATCCCCAGCCTTAGCTTCCCAGGTAGCTGGGATTACAGGTGCACACCACCACGCCCAGCTATTTTTTTGGAACTAGGTCTAGTTATGTTGCTGGGACTCGAACCATGATCCCCGGTTCCGGCCGTGGCTTACTAGACTGCCATTTACAGGCACGCACCACCATGCCCAGCTGTTCTTCACATTTTTTGTCCCATTGATTTATGAAGAAACTTTGTACATTTAAATATTATGCCATTTTATTGCATGTTAAATATCTTCTTAAAGAAAGTGGCATAAAAGAGATTTATAAACCATAATGATTTACCAAAGAAATAGGCCAATAAATTTACCTACATTCTTTAGTATTTGAAAACATTGTTACTTATACCTCACAAAATGAAAAGGACAATTAATTGAAATCTTTTAAAAGTCCCTTAACTGTATTTTCTCCTTCGAAATGTCTAGACCTTCAAAAATCTGTTCAGAACTTTTTTAGAGTGGGACTCAAGCACTGGTAAATAATTGAAGTAAGATGCATATTTTAATTGAGTATTGGGAGTGGGGCAGTGGAACAGTTTTCTTGGGACATAAAAGGCCAGCGCAGAACATGCAGTAGAATTTGATGAACAAGCTATTAAAGATGAGAACAGATAAGCAAATGAAGGTTGGTATAAAGATAGCCACAAAAAAGCAGAAAGAACCATGTTATGATGCTGTTAAAAGAATGACAAGTGTTAAGAAGACAGGTTTCTAACTGTGGTGGAGTGGGAATGAAGAGGTTCCTCAGAAGACACACTTGCTTATGAGATTCATTTATGCTGTTCCCACGTGGCTCTAAATAACAGGTAGCCAGCTGTTTATTTATTCAGCAAGTATTTAGTGAACTTTGAAGCAGAGAAACAAACAAAAAAGAAGAGTATACCATGGAGCTGAAGGATAAACATTTAAGCAACATTTAAACAACCCAAGAGATGCGATGGTTTGTTAGGAGAGACCCGATGTGTACATGAAAGGATTGTTTTGGATCAGGACCAGAAAATTCCCTATGAACCTCCTTCCTTTGATGCAGATCAGTGTAGGCGGAAGTTCTGCCTCAGGAAATTCTAATTCCAAAGTCTGGTTTGCCTGTGATGCTCACATCCCAGGATCAGGAGGTTGGCAACTTGAAGAAAACACCTTAATGAGCATTTTGTCGTAGCTGCTGTTGTACATGTTCGGTTCTGGAACCCAATCTGCTGAACTAAAGTTTTCTAGCCTAATAATGTAAAAGGTTATCTCCTTTTTATACTGGAAAAAAATCTTTTACTATTTAAAAAATACTTTATTATATAATTTTTTCACATCATTATAACCCCCAGGACTCTCCCCTCCTTGGTCTACTATTTTTCTTTTAACATTTCTTATATATTTACTGTAGGATATTTCCAAGTCCTCAAAATATAGTCATTTTAAACTTACTCTTGAATCTACAGTATATTTATGTCTCTGCCTTATGTGATATCATTTCACATCTAGTGGAGTGATTGTATAATTTCATTTACCTTACAGCTTTATGCAGTTGTTGTACATTTTATTTCTGTATGTTATAAACCATACACTAGAGTATTTCCATTTCTGATAGTCAATATTCTTTTTTAAAAAATTGAATATTAATAAAGCACTTACTTGGTAATGTTAAGATTTCTAATGTTCTTCATTCCTTTGTTTACATCCAGATTTCTATCTGGTATCACTTTTATTCTGACTTTTGTCATTTAATGCAACGTGGGTGTTTTAGTGATGAATTCTTCCAGTTTCCATATATATGAACAAGTCTGTTTCACCTTTGTTTTTGAAATATATTTTTGTTTGCTATAGAGTCCTGACATTATGTATTTGTCCCTTATTTATTTATTTGATCCAATCTTGCCAGAGGCTTATCAATTTTTATTAATTTTTTCAAAACTAACTTTGCCTCTGTTGGTTGGTCCCCTCTATTTTTTCTAGTTTATTAAATCCTGATCTTATTTATTTCCTTTATAAACTTTCACCAACTTCATTAGACTGTTAGTTTAAAACTTTCTTTTCTAATTAGATTTCAAAGCTAAACATTTTTGTGAGTTACTGCTCTAACTGCATCTTACATGATTCAATATTTTATGTTTTCATTATTGTTCTGGTATGAAAAATACTAAATTTTTATTCCATCTATCTTTGAACCACAAGTTATTTAGAAGTAGGATTCTATTATTCTTTATTTTTCTAATTATCTTTTCATTGCCTAACTTCATTGAGATCTGAAAGGTCTGTAATTTTATAAATTTACTGGCTTATTTTATGGCTTATTATAGTCAATTTTTGTAAGTTTTGCAGGTTTGAAAATAAGCCAATTCACATCATTGTTGGATATAATATACATTAGATGAAGTTTATGAATTATATACGCTTAAACGAAATGAAAACCGAACATCAAGCAAAATAATTTTCACACCAATCTTACATCTTTACACTTGATTGCTCCTCAGAACTATAGTCGTATATTAAAGTCCCTATTCAACATCTCCACTTGGATGTCTCATAGTCACTCAAATGTGATACAGGTCCCTTCACTTCCACCAAGACTTGCTGCCTCTGCAGGCTTGCTTTCATCAACATCAAACCCTCTCTAGACTTATATCCAAAAATTATTCTTTGCTGTTTTACTTCTCCCACTTGCTCAACCCATTAGGAAGTCCTTTTGGTGTGTTCTCCAAAACATTTTGTAGGATCTGTCCACTTTCTTTCACCCTTGCTACCGTTACTGTTTCAAACAACGCCTAAAGACTATAATGGCCTTCTTGCTTTCTGTTTTGCCTTCTTCCAGTTCTCCATATAGTTACCAGAGTAAAATTTTAGAATTGTAAATTATGTTATTTCCCACTTAAAACCCTTCATCTCATACTTAGAATAAAATCAAAGCTCCTTACCTTAGTTATAAAACCTAGATGATCTGCTCATTCTGCACCTACTCAGCCCTGTAGCACTTCCTCTTACAAACCTTTTCTCACCTTAGGGTCTGCATTAGACAGAATAGGGTAGGTGTTGTCACTGTAGCACAGAATCCCCAAATCATCCAAGGTATTCAGTGGGGCTACACAATTCTCTAGGGCAATGAGGGGACTTGTTCATGAGGGGACTGGGTAATTCAGACTGCCTCAGTTTTGATGTTGTACCAATTCAGCATGCAGCCTCAACCCAGGATTGTTGTGGCAGAATATTAAAGGTTCTTTCATTACCCTGAAAATTATATCTATCACATCTTCTCACAGCCCATTTGCCATAAACCCATCTACCTACAAGACAGCAGGGAAGTGTTGCCTTCTTATATACCAACAAGTCAGACAGATCACCAAAAATCTCTACCATAGAACTGTTCTTTATTCTTGGAATGCACATCTAGTTTTCACATAGCTTGTCTCCTGCTGACTTTTGGGCATTGTCTCAAGTCACTTTCTTAGACTAGTATTGGCCACCCAGGTATTCTGTACTCCAACTTTTTCCTCTACATAACTTTCAAGTCTGATTTAGTTGCTTGTTGAGCATTTTTTTCTCCATCTTGCTTACCCTAGGATGTGTTTAATATATTGAATAATCACTTGAAATATAATCAGATAATAAGAGCCCCTCCAATTAATGGATTTTTATAATCCACAGGATAAAGTTTAACTTTTTTTGACATGTTACATGTGGGTATTTATAATACTGACTACATTTATCCCTAGGTGCTGCCACACGGTTTATGGTAGTAAACCTAAACTCTTCAGATTCATAGCTTCAGATTTGCAATCTTACTTTGCATATTTGATATTAGTTTGGATTTGAAGCATCGGTGTTAACTCTGAACAACTGGGTAAATTTTTATTATTTCTTAAAGGAAGGCAGACTAGAGCTGGATTGGAGGGGGAAATCGAAAGTTTTCCTTTGGCCTTGTTAGAACTGAACGCCTGAGACACTCAAGTGGAGATGTTGAGTAGATCTCAATGCAGATACCAGTAGCTTACGTGTAACAGGTAACTATGAGGTTGGATGAGATTCCCTAGGAGGGAAGTATTGTTAGAGAAGACTCTACTACTATACCCTGGGGAATTTCAACTGTAGAGATTGGAAAGAAAAAGATCTAGCGAAGTCCAACCAGTAAAATAAGAGGAAACCAATACTCTGTAATGTCAGGGAAGTGAAGACTGTCATGAGCTGTTCATGAGGTGATATCTAAGAAACATTCACTGGATTAGAGACAAAGTGATAGTAAGGAACTTTGTTGAGAGCATTTCAGTGGAATGGTCAAGACAAAGCTTGAAGCAATAAAAGTATCAACTTGACATCTGAAACCAGTAATGGGTTTCCTATAAAAAGATCATGTAGCTGTCATATTATGAAATATTCATGTTCAAACGTCCTAGTCGATTTCTCTCACAATCTTTCAGAAAAAATAGACATGCAAGTGATTCAATGCCTAATCTCCAAAATCAGTAGAGAAGACTTCTACTAGGATAGAGAAAAATAGATTGAGGATTATTTTGTAGAGAACTGAGAAAAAATGAGAAGTTAAGAATGATTAAGTTTCTTTCTTAGAATCTGGATAGGCAGAACTATCATCATTCATCAAGACAGGAGAGAGAGAAAAGGGGGTTTGAGGAATGAGGGGCAATCAACTTAGGACATAATGGAATTTGAGGTGCTGGAAGAGATGCACTGTAGGCAGCTGGATACATGAGTGCAAAGTGTAACTAAATAATTGAATAACCCTGCACTAATATCATAACCTCCTTGGGTCTGTTTCTTCCTGTGTACTAATCTCCAACATGCCTGCCAACCCTAAATGGTCAGCAGTCATCACCAGTAACCTTAAATTAGTATACATCCTTATTTTATTCTTGGAGTTTGGAGTATCAGGCTGTGTACATTTTAACTTAAGAATTTAATAATAACAGAATATTTACTAGCTGGGAGCTCATGAATCCATGTCATTTTCTCTTAAATCTTAGGATGATGAAACTGGCTTCCCCTGTACAAAAAAACATATATAGTTAAGCCTGTGGACCATTCTTGAAAAGAATTTTGTAAAAATAATTATACAAAGTTCTTTTCCATTAAGTTTGCTTTTAAGTTTGGAGAAATTGGAGACATTCCTCTAATAAGGAAAAATAAGGAGGGGCACATAAAGTGGTTTATGTTTTGACAAAGAAGCATCCATAAAATCTACATCACAACATATTTTAAAGAGAAAAATATTTACATTTATATCTTGCAACTTGGCTATGCAAAATTAAGAAATGACAGTTAAACAGGTCTCCTAGTTTTAGCATGCAAAATGACTGTTTCAATATTAGAAATTCTGATAGTTTTCCTATCCATTACCCCCACCCAACCCAACACTGCAACACCCCCAACCAATTCTACATGACTTCTTGATTACTGTAAGCTGTTTCCAGGCTAAAATTAAGCTTGAGGGAAGAGAGAACACTAACCTCTGACACATAAATACTAAATTCAACCGTTTCAAGGACAGAATTTGAGGAATGACTGATGAAAGTCTCTCTCTTGAAAAGTACATTAGATTCCTCTGAGAGCACTGTCTTCTACTGCCACAAGTAGGACATAGCATACTGCTTTGGTGAAAAGATATCCAACAGATCATAGTCTTTAGGGAAATGCTTCTAATCAACCAAAACGAATACCACATGCTGGACTGTATGTATTTCTTTAGTGCTTCCTATCAGGTCAGAACACAATTTATCTTGGTACATCAGCACAATTTCATTCCTCCAGTTTTAAGAATCCCCACATGTCATTCTGAGAATAGGAGAGGTTCAGAAAAAATTAAGTAGCAATTAAGAAATAATTCCCTTATAAAATTGCAAATTTCATTTTAACAGAATATGATTATACTATGAAGCACATCCACAACCCCCATAATAAAAAACAAAAATGCATTATGAATAAAAGCATGGCCTTTGGACTAAGGAAGAATTTGGTTCAATTCCCAGTTATCTTAAGTTATCTTGGGAATGTTTTTTTAACCTCTTGAATTCTAATCTCCTTAGTAAAATGAGGGTAATTATAGGTATAATAGGGTTATTTGAGGATTAACAGCGATCATTTAAAATATATTTCATTGACTGCTATAAAAAAGAAAACACCATTTCAACTATAATTTTGTTAGACTTTTATTATGAATATATTTTTGAACCATCATTTCAAGGATAACTCTAAAATTGCAAATCTTAGAGCAGTTAATTTCAAAGAAATGCCCTCAGTTTTTGCGTTAATACCAATATTTTTTACTTTAAGGATCACTGTGTGCATGACACTATTATTGACAGTCAAGTAGGAACCCTAGTTTCAGTTTCTCTGATGTAAAAGCTATTCTTACTTGTGAATATTAACTTAATATGAAGAATATAAAGCAAATTTCCGAAAACCTGTGAACAAGCATGAGACTACATTTCATAATTCATGGTAAGGGTATAAATGACTAATTCTTGATTTATCAAATAAATATAATGCAGTAATACAGTAATAAGAAAGTTATTCTGATGTTGTAATACACTTGTTTTAAAAAATATCATCTTGCAATTTTTTATATTATTTTTGCCTATATTACAAGTTAAATGAAACTCTGGAACTGACATGGGCACAAAAAATTCAGTAATTGCCTCTGAGTAAAAATTTTACACCTCTAATTTAAGGGGTTAAACTAGACTTAGCTGTAATTTATTGTTCCCAAACCAACACATATACTGAATTAGGTAACAAGACTATAAAAATTTGGATACAAAGGTGAATAAATAAGTCATTAGGATGAACTACACACAATTCTTCAGTTAAAAATATACCTTAAAAATTATTATCAAGTCATCATTTTTACTGCCTTCTCCTTTAGTATGTCTTAAATGATAGTTTGTTATTCTCTGTAGGAGTAAGAAAAAGTCCTTTTACATTTCATGATAGATTTAATCAGGTAATTAAAACAAATTCTTATATCATCTGATATGTCCAATTACATGGGTATGATGTAACAAAAAGTTACAAACATATATATATGCATATTTACATTAAATACCCCAAACTATCAAGCTATTAAACTACTAAGGAGATACATTATGACATGAGTTAAACAATTTTTCATTGCTTATTAGAAAGAATGCAGTCAAGCTTCTAATGGAAATTATATACAAGTGAGGCACTTTTGAGGTCAAGAATAGAAAGCAAATGACACTACACACTGGCAATGTTCACAAAAATCTATGTTTATCTTTAATACAAAGGTTTTCCAACTAGACTATTCCTGAAAAATTTAAAAACTAGCAATTTATGCAATTGAAGGAGCTTTCAAGGACAATGGGTAACATTTATCAAGTCTATCAAAGCATATGAAAGTTTTATAACCACCTGGCTGCTAGGCAAAAAGTACCTTATACCTTAAAGCCCTTTTTTTTTTGGTTTATATTAATCACCTCAGGTTGTAATTTCCTTCCACGTGTTCTACTCACTGAAAAATACCTTATGGTGATATAATTGTGGTTTTGTTTTGTTTTTGTTTTTTTAGTGCAACAATAATGCAAGTTTCTAGTGTTTCTTCCTTATATGTAGAAATGTGATTCTTAGAAATTAAGAATGAGAGTTTTTAGTGAAGAATTTGTTTTCAAGGTAACTAATGTTTTCAAAGTTTTATGTAGAAAATGTTACACTTGCTTAATGTATCTTTGGGCTAAAATTAAAAAGCCCACACATTCCAAGGTAAAGCAAAACCTAAAGTGAATCTTAACAAAAGAAACATCTTTAGAATTCTTTAAATGGGTAGTAAGAAGTATCTCTACTGTGTTCAACTTGGGAGGGGGGATGTTAGAGAAAAATAAAAAGACTTACCCAAGATGCCAGATGGCACTATACACATGAATTAAGTGCATTTGTATTACTTCAAAAGTTTGTTTTAGGCACTGTTGAATAACCAATGAAAATAGGTAGTTTCAAGACTTCCCCCTTATAACTCCTATTTCGACAATCATCCCAGAGACATACAAGCACACTCTTTCTGAAGTTATGATGAAACACAGGTGATTTTATTTTTTCAAAAAAATTCTCCCTGACTGGTAATGGGAGGAAAAATAATACCATTTTGATAATGGCTTTTCTGAGTTAAGAATTGGTTCTATAAATGCTCTAGCACTGTAAATCCTTTAGCACATCATTAAGTTTGATTGCTAGTTCCAAATAATTATTTTAAAACAGGATACTAAGAAAAAAAAGTGCTTAAAATTTTTCAATGACCAAGACACATTAGGGAAAAGATTCATTTTACATTTCCTCTAAGATACTTCTTAGTTTTCTCAAATTGAAGGTGGGCACCACTTAAATAGCCCTTTCCTGGAAGTGGTGATGAACCCTGTCAGACCCAATTACCATCTCATGTCTCTGGTCCATAAATCATCCAGAAGGTAGTGCTGAAGTTATACACCTCAGATTTCTTCAGAAATCAAATGATTTCTCCCTTCAAGGCAGGGAAAAATTTTTTATCAATTCTGAACATGTTAGACCAAAGCCTTTCTTGTAATAACATCTACATTTCATTTTCAGTAATATCATTACAAATCAGTTCTGTTTAGCCATTTGCTTATACTACCAGATTAAAAACAAAGAGAAAGATTTTAGAGGAAAAGCAAATTGGCAGTGCCAAGTTTATAGTCAGAACAAGAAAGCGTTCCTGAATGTACCTACACAACACACATTTAAGAATTGGAAATTTAAACTACCCATTACTTTTTACATAAGGATTCTCATTTATGCAAGAGAAAATTTCTACATAGGGATTCTGATAACATATTATTGTCTTCTAGACTGATTTGGAAATAGGGTGTGTTAACTATAAAGATCCAAGGTAAAATAAAAACCATTTCATCACCGTAGTTTTTAATGAAGAAATTTGTTTAAAATTGTAAAGGAAAAAATGGGGATGGGATGGCAAACTCTTAGCAGCAAAGTGGTTAAACAAACTGAAAATATTAATGCACAAACATTAAAATATTAAAGCATATGTTGTATATAAAATACAGTACAGAACCAGGAGTTGCACTATACTGATTAGTGCTTAACAGAAGAAATGATTAAATTTGTTCTTCCCAGAAGTATATACACAGTTCATCATTTCCACAGCATTTTCCTATATAGCCAGCAAGTTATTTTCTTCAGTTATTCACACCTTGCTCAAACCTGAATTATAAACTCAACACTTACAAATATGAAAAGTCATTCACAAGGAAACCAGTATTTCCATTTCACCAATAAAAAGTAATTTTGAAAGTTAACAGTCTATTCTAGGAAACCAAGTTTAGTTGAAAACTTCAAGGATGAAGATCATTTGGTGTAGCAGCGACCAAATATATAAACAGTAAAAATAAGACTTAAAATTGCTGCTACAGTGTCATGTTTGGATTCAGTTCATCCAATTGATTTTTAGTACAAAACTAGAAATAACCTCTTCTTCATAACATCTATAGTTATCAATATATTTTTCTTCTTTTCAATGTGAAATAATACTTCAAGATGATCTATATACATAATGTTGTCAGTTCAAGCTGTCATATAAATATAAATGCTTTCTTAAAAAAAAGTATTTTACAGACAGATAGTGTTATATACATTGTTCAGTTTGATCTGGGGGCAAAAGGAGGAAAGCTAACACAAGCTTAAGTGTGATATGTAAAAAGAACTGATACATAAATGACATCTTAAAACCTGCATAGAAAATGAGCTTCAAATAGTAGTGTGATTCTAATTTTCATCACCTCTGAAACTTCAAGCCATTAAAAAAAGGCACACTTCTTAACTTTATCCCTCTAAGGGAATGTTCTTAAAGAACCCCTTACTTGGTTAGAGTTTTAATGTAACATTTAAAGGAAAAAACAAAAAACAATTTGATTTCAAGGTTCTTTAAAACAACCCGTTGGAATATTTATCCAACTACCTTGTAAAAAACATCTAGTAACATAATGCTCTGCAAAAGAAATAAATTTACATATATAAGCTATTTCATTCACAATCCTGGATTAAATACTTTCCTGGGATAGTTTAATACACACTTTAGCATAAAATAGTTGTTTTTGGCCAGTTTAAAATAAAATGCAACAGAAAATTATCATTTATGTTAATAAGCATTAAGGGTTTAGCTTAAAATTAGTAACACAGCTGAACATATTCCGGTTTAGCACAATTATAAATGGAGATCTCAGGAGGAAACTTTTATGCCATCCAGTTACACTTTTGACTTGTAAAACATTTGCAAATGTAGTATTTTTTTGAAGGAGGAAACGCTGAAAGAAAACAACTTGCTGGTTGGATCTCACACTCACATACACACACACACACACAAGCATGCACGCACGCACACGCACACCCAACAAGCCCAAAACCTCACATTTTTCTGTTTACGCAGTCTCTTTTTATATAAAAATAAGTGTTACGTTCCCATCAGAACATTAGACAATTACATCTGTGCTTTAAAAAAAAGTTGGTCACTCAAGGCTATTAGAATATTTTTAAGGATTTCAGATTACCAGAACATACAGATATAACACAATATAAACTGTGGCCAAAGGGAAATGAGAATGAAAATTTCAAATCATTCACATGGAATAAAAATGTTATTAGCTAGATGAGTAAAACATTCAAAATATAATGGAATGTGACAGTAGACATATGTACATCTACTTCAGAACTAGGAAGGGGGAGAAAAGTTTAATATGCAATAATTCGTACCTTATCTTTAGTTAAATATAAACATTTGTTATTTATACATAAAACTGCTTTCAAAAATCAACTAATACATGACTTAGTTGCACTTGTTTTACTTGTTATAATTCCCAAGTGTTAACTTTTCTTAGATTGAAATCAACAGTCCCCAGTGCACTTATAGTTGATGCCCTAATGAATTCAAACCTTTAAAAGTCCCATCACCTAATGCATAAATATACAACACTGTCAAAAATTAATCCCTTTTAGTTGGATCATATTTTATACTCATTTTTATAGCCAATGACCAGAAATGGTTCCCTTTTGCAAATACCCTACAACCCACATGCCATGCACTTACGGGTAAAAGTTAGGCATGGCTAACATTTGTGAAATGCCAAGAACTGGTGAGTTCTCCTTCCTCCACATGTGGCCCCAATGATACCAGGCAAGATTTCATTAGTGCTTGCCAAAAGCTTCCACAATCCAAGTTAGCTAATTCCTGGAAACAAAGATTTTAAGCTCTTTTGGCACTGGACCCTTTCATCCAGCAGCTTTATGTTTCCCACCACAGCACCCACATGCCTCACCACCACGATGGCACATTCTTAAAGGGACGTAGCAGCACATACATGGTACAATGAAAGACAAAGCTACTAGAGCTAACCATCGTAAGCAGAACTTGTCATCGCTAGTGTCACATGAACAGGGATCAGAAAAATCTCCCTCTGAGTCTGACATACAATGATACAACATGCTCTCTGCACAGAGCATACAACTAACTTGATATATGCATCTTTTAATAGGGTCTGGAGCATCCTGACACTTTCCCCTGCCATTTTCTTCATGATTAAACCTTTCCTGGCAGTATACGCAGCGAGAACGTTCACCATCTTCTTTTCTTCGTTTTGACTTAAATTTTAATGATGGCGGCTGTGTCTTAAATACCACAGGGTCTTTGAATGTACTAAACTTATCATCTCCACAAGAGTACAGATAGTCTGATTTTTTACTGTCTGGTTTAGAAAACTGAATATTGGAGTCAGTATCATCTCTCTCCAAGTCATTTTTCCACATGTCAGGATGTCTATAGTCTGCATAGCGACGTATTAAGATATCTCGAGGGTTTATTCTGACAATCTCATCCTCATCTTGAAAGCTGACATGTCGGATTGATTTCAATGGGACCTAAAAGGAAGAAGGTGAAAACTGAAATAAGGACGTGAAGGTAAATATTATGTGTTGACCTGTCTGGATCACAGTGCACAGACAGTTGCTCAAACATTATTCTGAATATCTAAGTGAAGCTACTTCTTAAATGAGATGAACATTTAAACTGGTATGTATAAGGCAGATTATCCTCCATGGTAAGATCAATGACCCTTGAGTAAGAAAGATTTTGCCAGCAGACCATCTTTAGACTCAGATTACAAATCTTCCCTGTGTCTCAAGACTGCTAGTCTTAGCTGAAGATTTTGGATCTATCATCTCCACTATGATCAGTTCTTTAAAATATATCTCCTTTTGTACATATACACAATGTGTTATTTCTGTTCCTTTGGAGAACCTCAACTCATACAGATTTCCACTATCAGTGGATGTGGCTTTAAAAAATACCTAAAAATGTGGAAATGACTGAAAAAGGAGAATGGGTACAAGTTGAGCAAAAAGGGAACCAGAACTTAAAGAGTTGGAGTATTTTCAACCTATCCATATAACAAAAACTTATATGCTTTGGAGAGAATATCAAAGGTATAGCTAGAGAAATCAGAGATAGAAACTCATGAATCCAATCAGTCATTTTAGCTAACACAACCTATCTGGACTGAAGGGGTCAGAGCTGGGATAATAAAGGAGGGCTGGGGGCGGAGGGGGGAGGTAAGGGGGAGAGGAGCATGAATCTGAGCTGGGGTCATTATCCTCCTTGGTTTCACAGGAACGGGACAGTTCCTTGGTTTGGGGTCAGAAAGCCCAGGGTCTCAGAAATAAGAGTATTACCCAGGGGGTGAGGCTGCTAACCCAGTTGTTTGTAAGTAGAGAACACGATGAAGGTTATTTTACACTTCTGAAATATAACGGAATTTTCGCTACAAGATTTTAGTTCTGTTTGGGACTCCTGCTTTTCTCTTTTGGTATGGGAACATCTATTCTATGATTTTCAGCATGTTTCAGCAGCACATACACTACTTGGTTTCAAAGGTTCCCAGTTGGAGACTTTTGTGTTAGGATGAAAAATACTTGAGTCCACACATACTTTATTTTGGTGAGATCTAGGACTTAGAGTTAATTAATGTTGGAGAGTTTTGGACTATTGTAATGGGAGTGAATGTGAGAAGGGCAAGATACAGAAGGAACAGAGCGCAATGTTATCAGCTGAACTGTAACCCTTCCAAAGTCATGTGTTGAGGCCTCAACCCATACATCTTAGAATGTGACCATACTTGGAAACAGGATCTTTAAATGGTGATTACATTCAAGTAAGGCCCTAAATGTGGGCACTAATCCAATCTGACTGGTAATTTTACTAGAATGGAAAATTTGGACATACAGAAATGTGCATGTACTGAGGAAAGACCATATGAGGACACAAACATGGCTATTTGCATGTCAAATAAAGAAGTCGCAGAAGAAACCAAATTACCAACACTTCATCAGTTTCTAGAATCATGAAAAAACAAATTTTTGTTGTTCAAGCCAACAAGTCTACAGCACTCTGTTGATATGAAACTACTAAAGAAACATTTTTAAGTTGGTTAAACAAAAATTTTTGAAAGTGACTTTAAAATACACATCTCTCACCCATCCAGGCAGATTGTCCTTTTGCCATCCAGGAGCAAAGTAAATTTTAAGGGGATGAATTAAATGGGGTCCAAATCAAATGACCCTTCCCTTCACACACAAGTGGGATTTTCATAGTCAATTTGTACCTTCTAGCCCAAGTTCTTGGGCATAGTGACAAGCCATCAAATAGCTCCTAAACTAAGCTGTAACAAATTTCTGTACTTCACATATTTGGAATTGGGAGTTAAAAATATTTCAAGTCTGGGCTAAAGGTGGAGTAATGGGTACAGTTCATTAAATTAACCAAATACAATTGCTACCGCTCACATTCATTTTAAAATATACTGGAACAAAGAACCTAGCCTTCAAACCAGAAATCTATATGAATATGCAGGGTTTATAAATATCGGAACATTTTTTTAGTACAAATCAACTAGACAAAGAAGTAGAGGGACTAGAAATTTTTACTTATAGTTACATTTCATATCATAAGATAAAAATTAGGATTACTCACCCTATTTTGGGTCTTTAGACTTCCACATTCCTTGGATATTTGCCGTTGTGCATATTCTATACTCCTACCCTGAATGTCTAGGCCTGGATGACTGAATGTTATCTGAAATAAAAACAATTTTTACTTAAAAGACAGAAGAATGAATTTCTTATTTTTAATAAAACTATATATATATAGCATATAATAAATATATAGCACATTGTATATAATATATATAGCATATTATATATAATATATAATAAAGTCTATATATATAGCATATATATAAACTATATATATCATATAATAAAACTATATATATATCATATTCCAAAACCACAATTTATCTACTGAAGTTTTTAAAAATAGTTTTAAAACATTATTAAGATAAGTATTTACTTGTATGCTTGAAATACAATATAAAGCAAACTTGTGGCTTGAGGTAGGAAAATTCAAACTAGAATCAATGAATTGCAGGAGACTCTGTGGATGAACTCTACGAATTGAAAATTGTAGGTGGGTTCAGCCATACTAGAACCCCCAAACTTTTATTAAATTTACCCCTAGCTCCTTCAGGTTACCAAAGTAAATACCAGAAAAATGTTAGCCTGTTTCCATGCCACCATAGGGATGATGGCAAAAGGAACCATTTTTAAATATGGCAAAGCAATCTGTTCTTAACAAGGCCTGACTTCGAAAGAAACTACTTAAACAGAACCTGACTTCAGTAGTAGTATTGGAGCCTATTTGAAGAAGGGGAGGGTAAAAGTTCAACTTTTGTCAATTCTAACCATCTGGTTTTCCTAAGGCGTGGTAAGGGGGAAGAGAAAAAAATTAAAAATACTTGTGAAGTTTGGTTTGGAGGCATAGGCTTAGACTAAAAGACCAAGACATAATCATAGGACTACAGAGAGCTTCCTCTCACTGTATACCACATCATTAATATTGCTGAAGGTCCATTCACAAACTTTAACTCATGTGGGCTATAAAAAAAAAATTATAAAACATACTATAAAAGCAAAAACATAATTTGAAGAGACAGAACAAACTTTAGAACCAGACATAGCAGGGATGTTAGAGTCTGCAGGCTGGTAATTTAAAACAACTATGATTAATACGCTGAGGACTCTAATGGATAAAGTAGACATCATGCAAGAATCAAAAGAGATAGAATTCCTAGTAAAGAAACAAAGAAATGCTACAAATCAAAAACACTAAGAAAATTAAGAATGATGACCATTTTAGTAGACTGGACATGGTTAAGAAAAGAATCTGAGCCTGAAACTGTATCAATGAAAACCTCTAAAATAGAAGCAAAGAAAATACACTTAAAAACACAAAAAGAACATTTAATGACCGTGGGACAATAACAAAAGACAGAAATAAAAAAGAGAGAAACAGAAGGAATATGGAAGTCAATGAGTGAGAATGTGCCCAATCCCAGAAACCAAACCATAAATCTAGAAAGTGCACACTCAAGAAGGAAAAATACTCCCCCCATTATACCCAATTGTATCACTCGCAAAACTATAAAAATAAAGAAAAAATACTGACAGAAGTCAGAGGAAAAAAATACCTTCCCTATAATCATAGAAGCAAAGTTAGGAATTATATTCGATTTCTCAGAAAACATGCATGAAGAAAATGGAACAAAACATTAAAGTGTTGAAAAAGCCCACCAATCTAAAATTTTGTACCCTGGGAAACTATCCTTCAAAATTCAAGTAGACATAAAATACTCTGTCAAGCAAATAAGAATCAAGAAATTTTGTGGCCAGAGGATATGTTTTATAAGTAACATTAGATACATGGAAAATAGTATAGGACAGAGACGCATATCTACACTTTCCAATAATGGCAGAGCACAGAAAAAGGAATAAACAAAAAAAAAAGAGCATAAACTTCTATTCTTAATTGATCTAACAGAAAATTTTGCTCAAAAATTGCAACAATGTATTGGATCATGAATGGGGAGACAAATGAATAGCAATACAAAAAAATGGAGGATTAGGATTACTTTGTTATTATAAGATACTACACTGTAAAGTGATTTGGTGTGACTTAAATGGATTTATTTTAAATGTATACTGTCAACTGCAGAAAAACTAATGTTTTAAAAGAGCATTAAGTATGTTAAAAAATAAAGAAAATGTAATCAAATAAATAAAGAGAAAAAGTAGGGGAAAAAAGCCAAAAAGAACAAGGGTAACAAATAGAAAACTTTTATATATATAGGATATTAATTCAGCTGTATCAATAATCAATTTGAACACTGATTGCCTAAATGAACCAACTAAAAGACATTTTCAGAGTTCAAAAACACAGATCTCCTGGATATTAAAAGAACAAAGGCATATTATAAACAATTCCATGACAATAAACATGATAACCTAGATAAAATGGATAATCTGTCAAAAGTCACAGAAGAAAATGGCAACCTAAACACCTCTATATCCACTAAAGAAATTTAATTAACAACCTCTAAAATCCATCTGGGTTCACTAGTGAAGTCCACCCCCCCCCAAAAAAAGGACAGAATTATATAGTAATTTTTACGCAAAAGTTGGAAAAAGGTATGAAGCCAGCATTATCATCATACTAACAGCAGACAAAAAGCACTTTAAGATCATAGACCTCCATTTCAAATAAGCATTAAAGCAAAAATTATCAATGAAATAATGAGTCCAATATTACATAAAGAAATCATATATCACTGCCAGGTGAGATTTATCTCAGCTATTTAAGGTGGGTCCAATATTAAAAAAAATCAAAACAATCCATCACTTCAAAAGTGTAATTAGAACAAATCACATGAACTCATTAATAGATGGGAAGAAAGTGACAATATCTAACACCCATTCATGATAAAAACGCTCAATAAACTTGAACTAGCATACAGCTTCTGCAACTTACAAAAAAAAATCTATATATGTAATAAAAAAAAACCCACAAAAACCAGTACAACTAACACCATAACTAGTAGTGAGAAACTCGAATTTTTTCAACTGAGAAGAAGGTCCCCTCTCACCAATACTTTTAATATTTTATTGGAATTTCTAGGTCATATAATTAAATAGGGAGAAAAAAAAATCTTCATTCACAAATGACATGATTATCTCCAAATAAAAACTGAAAAGAAAACAAAAGACAATCACTTTCCGATATATCAATAACGAACAAGTGAACTTTGAAATGTAAAATGCAACAGGATTTACATTAGTAAAACCAGCCCCAGAATTAAGTGCCTGGGGATTAATCTAACAAATATGTGTAATACATACATGATGAAAATAACAAGTCTGATGAACAAAATAAAAAAAATTTAATGAAGGAATTTCATGCTCATGGAAGACCCAGTACTGTTAAGATATCAGTTCTTTCCCAATTGGTATTAGATTTAATAAAATCCCCAGTAAATTCCCTGTACAGTTTTACAGATAGTGCCAAACTGATTCTAATGTCCATTATTATAGAGATGCTAAAGACTCAAATAGATAATGCAATAATGAAGCTGAAATACTATCATTACTTGATATCAAGACTAACTCTAAGGTCACAGTAATCAAGGTAACATGTATGGGCCAAGGCACAGAAAACAGATGAATGGAAAGGAATAGATAACCTTGTTCAAGGAGATGATTTTTCAAATACAACATGAAAGGCATAAAGTCTATAAAAGAAATAATCGCAAAATAGACTTCACTTTAAAAAATAAAACTTGCCTGCAAGTACAATGTCCAGAGAATGAAAAAGATCAAGTCACAGATTAAAGGATAATATTGGTAAGATATATCTGATAAAGGACTGTTATCTAAAACATACTAAAAAAAAATGCTTAAAAGAAAACCTAATTAAAACCTAATTAAAAATTGGGCCAAACTCCACAAGACAGTTCACTAAGGCAGATATGCAGATGACAAACAAGTATTTGAAAAGCCATTCTACACCAAAATTTATATGGGAAATTCAAATTGAAAAAATGTCATTAATGTCACTACACAACTATTAGAATGGCCAATATTCACAACGCTGACAGCATCAAACACTGGAGCATTAGGAATCCTTATTCATTGCTGGTGGAAACCCAAAAAAGCACAACCATTTTAGAAGGTAACTTAAAAGCTTCTTCCAAAACTAAACACAGTCTTTGCTATTATCCAACAACTGTACTTTCTAGTATTTACTCAAAGGAGGAAAAACATGCATAACATAAAATTCTACACCAAAATGTTTATAGCAACTTTATCCATAATTGTTAATACTCAAAAGCAAGGTGTTCTTTAGATAAACTGTAGTGCATCTGATAATGGAATATAATTCAGTACAGAAAAAGACATAAAGACTCTTGCATGTATATTTTTAAGTGAAAGAAATCAGTCTTAAAAAGTCATATATGTTATATAATTCCAACTATGTAACATTCCAGTAAAGGCAAAATTATAGAGACAGAAGAAAGGTCAGTGCTTTCTAGAAGTTGTATGGGGGAGGGTTACAGGAGGCAGACTAAAGAGAACAAAGGATTTCTAGGACAGTGAAAAAACTTTGCTACCATAAAGATGTCACTTTTATTTTTGTCAAAATCATAGAAGGCATACCACCATGAATCAGTCCTAATGTAAAATACAATTATACTGTTACCATGTAAATAAAAACATGTAATAAATGTACCATTTTGAGGTACTTTCCATTTTTTGACTATGTATTAATTTATATACATATATCTATGTGCATATAACTATTTCAATTTTTTAATTATAAATAGGATCTTTAGTAAAGTGCCTTTTTAACACCTGCCTTTGTTTCAACCTATATAGCACCACCTTACTCTTTTAATAGATTTTAATACTGCATTGAATGGATGGCTTTAAATGTAACTAGTCTTATTATTATACACATGTCCAAATAGATATGTCAAAAACTTGATATGGTAACAACCCAAATGCTAGAAAGCAGACTAATGGATCAGAAAGTTGTGGTGTGTACACACACACACACACACACACACACACACACACACGAATATTATTCATCAATCAAAAAGACAAACTTCTGTTATTTGCAGTAACATCGATGGAACTAGAAGGAATCATGCTAGCGGAAATAAGCCAGAAATAAAAAGAGAAATAGTGGATGGTCTCACTTATATGTGGGTTATAAGAAAAACAATCAAACAAATGGACAAGAAAAATTTAAAACTGTCAGCAGAACCAAAGCATAGAGTGAGGGGGGGAGGGGAGTGTTTAAATCAAGGGTGGGATGGGTACAAAAGATTAAGATGAGGGTTCACGGGTGACAAAGTGGTGGAGAACCTCAGGATAGACATAGGTGTAAAATAAAATAAGTATCTTTTAAAAAGATTAAAAAAAGTCCAGGCATGGTGGCACATGCCTATAGGGTGGTAGCTTAGGAAGCCATGGCTGGGGCCAGCAATCACAGTTCGAGTCCCGTCAGGGGCACATAGCAAGACCTAGTCCCAAAAAAATAGCTGGGCAAGGTGGTGGTGCATGCCTGTCACCTCAGCTATCTGGGAAGCTGAGGCTGGGGTAACCTCGGGCAACGAGCGCCTGCAGTTTCATGGGCAAAAATATTGAGACCTAGTCTCAACAAACAAACAAATTACTGTTAAAAAATAAATAAAAAATAAAATAAAATAAATTAAAAAGATGTTACCTCAGTTTCCAATCTTGTTTCCTATGGTTTTGAATTTTTACCTTTATTAGTACTTTAGTCACATACAAGAACATAAAGAAAAACCATTTTAATTATGTTTTAAAACTAAAGGATTAATGTGGGACAAAGTAAGATTTCTGAATTGTGAAGTCGTTTTTCTCTAGTCTCTATTATTCACTTTCCTATGTCTACCTTCCTCTATCTACTGTGGAAAATAATGAGCTAACAAAAGTTCCTTACTAAATTTCCTTATAAAAGGTTTCGGTATCCAACTATATTTGATTTCCTAACAAATATACTAGGCACTATGGAAGGCACAATGAAATAAAAAAAAAAAATTCCTTGCTGAAGTAGGATGATAAAGCACAAACCTGCAAAGTGTGTTAATATGCAAAAATTCAGAAATTAATAAGAAAAGATTTCATTACAGATTGGATGTTGTGGGAAAGCTTCACAAAGGTAAACTGGATTTGAAATAAAAGGAGCAAAACATTTGATCAAATTTCAAAAACAGGTAGATGATCATTAACAGAAAAGCAGATGAAATTTTTTCCTTGACAGGTATACATTTTATCGTGATGACAACTTACATATTAAATATTTATTCCTGAGATTTATTTTTAAAAGTAAAAATGTCTAGTTTTCAATTATTTCAACTTCATTACTTTGGGTGAGTACATGCACTACCAAAACAAGATACATTAAAAAAAAAAACAAAAAAAAACCCTGAGTTAATATAGTCTATAAAAAAATAAAACCCTTTCATATAATCTCTATATGTAAAGACAGAAGGGAAATACTGACTTTTATAATTATTAAACACTGAGTTTTAAGAAAAATACTGTGAGAATGTGATACTACTGCTGTGGGTGTTAAGAAGAATTTAATAAGCAAAAAATCATGAGTTGCTTTTTCAAAGCTGGTCACAAATTAAATATTTTTAAAAAGATTTCATCAGCAATTCAACAATAATAAAAATGTAAAAAGGAAGTTTGTAAAAGATAGGAGATTTTTTTCCATAAAAAATGCCAACTTTTATTGAGAGATAAAGAAAAGTAACATAAGAGAATGTCTTCCTCATAGATTAAAGACTAAATTCTTCCATAAACTTAATATACAGATACAGTGCAATTGAAATAAAAGCTACAAAGTGATTTTTCACAAAGTTTATAAGCTGATTCTAAGTTTTGTGGAAGAGTAATAAGCCCTTACACCCCGCCACCGCACCAAAAAAAAAAAAAAAGGTAAAAGCTCTAGCTCTTTAGATATTAACACTTATTACAGAGTTTAAGCAATTCCATAAAGAAGACAACATGGGACTGAAGCAGGAACAAATGGACCAACAAATTAGTGACCAGTAATATCTAAATATATCTGGAAATTTGGCAGAGATAGAAATGAATTTTTCAGGTAGAAAGGATCCAATAAATGGTGACAGAACAATTTATTCAAATAGAAAGAATAAGACAGGATTCCCACAGTTCACAGCAGGTCGTAAATAAACTAAAACATTTTGAATAGAAGAAAAATTTTTGAGGCAAAGAGAGAGACGAGCTTCTAAAAACAGCACTGGGAAAAGTGATAAATTCATTGCAGTAACATTTAGAATGGCCTGTTGAATAAAACAAATTGTGAAAAAACAGAAACTAAGACAGCAGTCATATGTAAAACTCAAAATGAAGTAATTTCAACAGTAAAGTCATATAAGAGCATGTAGTTAAAATAAATTTGTAAAGATAAAAACTATTTATATAATTCTTCCAGTATCTCTTGTATAGAATAATTTATCTCTGAACCTTTTGTACCACCATAGCAACATCAAAAGGCCACTTCTATACACACTAAAAAAATTCTTGTATATTAAAATACTAGGGAAAAGAAAGTCTATATTAACAGTTTTCCTAAGACAACTGAAAAATGGAAAAACCATCAAGTGTTAAAACTATCAAGAAAAGCACGAAAATGCTAAGCAAACAAAATCCAAGGCAATCATTATCTTGCAAGAAGATCAAGGGCTAGCAGCAGAATGAGAGGGGGGGACATTTGGTGGTTTCTCAGATGTTATGTAAATTGCTTTTAATGTATTAAATGATACAAATCTTTGATCATAAGCTTACTAATTAGGTAGTCTTTTTTTTTTTTTTTGAGACAAGGTCTCACTATTTTTGCTCGTGGAACCGTAGACTCACGTTGCCTGTTAAGATATGATGAACTCAAGCAACCCCCAGCCTCAGTTTCCCAGGTAGCTAGGATTACAGATGTGCGCCACCATGCCCACCTATTTTTTGGGACTAGGCCTCACCATCTTGCCCCACGCAGGGCTCGATAATCAGGTAGTCTTATCTGTATATATTGAAACTTAAAAGTAAAGAAACTGAAGTAAAAGAGCCAGAACTAACTACAGACTTAACCAAAATTTGAGCAAATTAGCATTTTGAAAAAAAAAAAAAAAAAAACCTTTCCATGAAAAAGCTTAAATAGAAAAAAAAGTGAAAGACAAACATTACCAGAGAGAAAACCTAAGCAGTGTTAAGTGAAAGCTCTCAAATCTACAGATCTAGTGACCAGATCTTGTTTTAGACTGTCTTTCCAACAACAGATAAATGTATAGATAAATCCTTATAAGATTTTGAAGTTAGGGTTGCTAAACATAACAAAGATTATCACTCTCCAGGGCAAAAGTTAGCAGACTATCACCAACTATAAAAAGACTCAGGTTTCCTAAATTTAGGTTTCCAATGCTGCAATACAACCCTACCAAATATGCAATATCCATGCAAGAAGTTCAGCACCACTTCCATAGTAACTAGCAGGCGAGGGAAATCAACACAAACATGAAGTTCATGTTTATTGTGCTGTAAGATAGTTCTTTGACTCTGGTCTTGTAGTTTTATGCCTCCTGAGCATCCACATACCTCACAAAGTTAACCTGCTAGCTTATAAAATGGGTAAAATCTACCATCCCATTTCTTAATGTGTAGTCATTCTGTTAAGACTTTTTCCTCGGTGGTAAAAACGATCCAGCAAGCTATCCTAGTCAAAGGCAATTAAAGATTCAAAACATGTTATTACTGTGACCATTTACCCCAGGAAGCTTTTGGCAAAGATTTATTATCTCATGACAACATATTTTATGCAGAAAATGCACTAAATAGTTCACACAAGCTTTTCTGGTCACCACTAAAAATGTTGGTACACATTTTGTATTTAAATCTGTTAAACTGTTATTTCAGACTTAACTATCTTATTCCTAAAATCCCTGGAAGGGTAAAAGCCATCATAACTCTAGATGGATTGTTCTGTTGATAGCCCCCCCAAACCCTAGAAAGACAGGAAGATTGCTTTCAGACTTTATTTTGCTCAAACTCAAACAAGTTTACATTTGCTTTGTTTCTTCTTGTTCCAAATTCTAATGATTTTTTTCTTGAACTTTATAAACAAAGACAAAAAACATACATAATTTCTATCCTCCAAATGAAGTAGTTTAAGAGTTGATTTTATGATTATGAGTTAGATAAGTACTTTAAAGAGAATGAACACATATTAGGCACTAGCTATGACTAACAGTAATGATGACTTTTTTTTTGAGACTAGGTCTCACTCTGTTGGCCGGGGTAGTCTTGAACCTGTGGACTCAAGTGATTTCTAGCCTCAGTCTCCTGAGTAGCTGAGATTACAGGTGCACACCACTGCATCCAGCTCAATAATGATCACATTTAATGAAATACAAATCTGTCTATTTACCATAAGTGTAATTTTAATCTGACCGAGAAAAAAAAGGAAGGAAAAAGAAAAGTATTTACCATTTCTATGTATCGTTAGATCTTAATAATTCAAGAATTACTAAGCTAGTGATCTTGTTCAAGTACTTAGTGATTGATGCATGAATTTGTTCAATAATAAAAACTAAAGATACTGGCACTGCTATAATAAAAGCACTTAGTTAAAACAGCAAAGCACTATAAAATCTCATTATTTGAAACAATCTTCTCAATTTCTTAAGACAATTACAGAGGTGGAACAAATTATTAAACAATATGAAATTTTTAAAACTACCAGGAAACTTAGTATTATAATGAGAGTCATTCCCCATAGCAAGAGCAGAAATCTGAGAGTTGCTTTTAGTAATTTTTTTCTGTAGAAGTTAATGATGAACACCAGCTCATAATTTAGTGAGATCATAAATTAGGTAAGCAAGGAAAATCAATAGGCTACCTCTGGTATTTAGAAGTTTGATCTTAAACCTAATCAATATATATTACCCTACCAGTCAAATCAATTACTGTGTACCTTCCCCATACAAAACAGCACACATGCTCAGGCAGGAATTTTAACAGGTTATATGATGCCACCTCACATAACACTTCTTCTACACAGGAAATGATAATGAAGAATATTCAAGTTGTAGTATATGGAAGAACAGAACACTCATGTCTTTGAGAGAACAACAAATTAAGAAATTCAAACACAAGGAATTAATATTCTCTTATGTTTTGGAAGAGAAAATAACCTTAAAAGCAGTATGACAAAACTACTTTAAAAATGGCTAATATGAAGGGACTACAAAACGTGATGTAAGAAAAGTAAAACTTGGAAAAAAAAGAAAAAAAAGTAAAACTTGGGGTAATATTTACAAATTAATAATAATGAAGTTGGTTGTTGAGGGCTTGTAGGTGGCATAGACACAACCAACATGGAAGAATGAAAGGAGCACATTTCTCTTTGTCTACACTGTATTAATAAGCTGCCCCCACTCCACCCAAAGTCAATTTGCAATTAGACTTTCTTCCTTATATTGCCTACAGGATTTAAATATATTCTGGTCAACACAGTCTGAATCTGAGCACCAATGCTATGCTTTCACAATATAATATAATTTTAAGGAGGACTTGGGGTAACTGCTCTTGGGGAAGTCCAGTCTAGTCTCTGAATGCCTGGTAACTTTCAATAAGAAGCAGTGTTCAGTAAGAGTTTTATTCCACACACAGAATCCATGCTGTTACTATGGCTTTTGCTGAGACCAACTTTCCTTAAGTGACCCACATTTCCTGGAAGGTTAAGAAATTATAAACTTTAATTATTCTAGCCAGGGAATTAACCCATTCTTGCACACTGGGATCATAAACAGCATTTAATCTTTCTAGTATTTTACTTATAACTTACTGAACTCATAATTCAGTGAGACCATAAATTAGGTAAGCAAGGAAAATCAATAGGTTACCTCTAAAATTCAGTTTGATGTTACTCTTGGATCAATGTATTACCCTACCAGTCAAATCAATCACTGTGTACCTTCTCCTTACAAAACAGCACATATGCTCATGAGCACAGATACACACAAAAACTGTCTGAAAGCTGATGAAATAACGGTTCTAATTTGCAACAGAGTTTGAAATACTAAATATGCTCTTAGGCTGGGTTCCCTAAGCTCTCTGCTTAAGGAAAGAAAACATACTCATCCTTTTCAAGGAACAGGAAGAGTGTTGGAGAGTCGCATAGTACCTGTCAGTTAAATTTTATGGCTTATTTTACAAAAATCAACAACAAAACCAATAACCCCCATGGTAACAATATATCCAGCTCTGCATATTTTACATCAAAAAGAAGTGGCAGCAATGGAAACAACAAATTAGAAAGCGCATACATTTCAACTTTTATGCTTTAGACTACTTCAAATCTCCAGGTTTAAAAGTTACTAATTTCTTCTTACTGTTCCTAACATAGTTTATCACTTATCCCTCTGACCTCTCCACATTTTAAGATTCTTATTCTTTAAAGACTTCTTTTACTATTACCAATTTACACCAAATTTCCTAAAATTTTTTGTACTTTTTATTTTCTAATCCACACAAGCTTGAGCATCTTGTATATACACTCATATTGTTATGAAATACACTTGTACCATAATTTTAGCTGCAATATTTTTGGTTCAAATTTTCTTTTAAAATTTCTTAACTACCTTTCAAATACTGCTTATATTTATTTTTTTCATGACTATACTATCTGACTTACATTGTCAGGACAAATAATGTCTTTTACAGTCACTAAATAATTTTGTAATCATGAACACATTATTCAGAATATTCTACATGGTGATACCATCTACTGTTTGTCTTTCTCCTTATGATTTATTTAACTTAGCATAATCCCTTTCAACTCCATCCATGTTGCTGAATACACGAGTGCACATATGATGTCAAATTTACGTTTTGGTATTATTTAGCTAGTTACCAAAGAGAGGAATGGCTCAGTTACTCGCCAGATTCATTTTTAATATTTTAAGATAAATCACACAATTTTCAGGAGTTGGTATTTACACTTCCACTTAGTGTAGGGAGGTTCTTTATCATTCTACTTTTGACAGCATCTACCTTTATGGGTTTTATATCAATTTATTTGTTTTGCTTTTTTAATTGGCCCTTTTCAAAGGTGCAAGGTGGGTCTCATTGGGGTTTTGATTCATATTTCCATAAGGGTACATGATGAACATTTTTCTTTCATGTATATGTTGGCCATTTCTCTTTGGAGAAGTGCCTACTGAGATCTTCTGTTTGTTTATGATTAAGTTGTTTGCTTTTTGTGTTATTATATGAGTTCACTGATAACAGCCTCTTGTTAGATATACAGTCTGCAAACATTTCCTCCTATACAGTTGTGTGTCTTTGTTCTAGCGATAGTTTCTTTCACTATTGCTTTTGGTTGGGATTGCATCAAAGTCAATTGAGTTGATTTTTGTGTATGCTGTGAGTGGTCCAGCTTCACTCTTTTACATGTGGTCCCAATTTCCCCGAAATCATTTATTGAAGAGGTTTTCATTACTCCAATATATATTCTTAGCTCCGTCACCACATGTTAACTGTCCATATAGATGTTGGTTTACTTCTCAGTTCTCAATTCCATTCCATTGGAATGGTTTTTGGTCTTTTGTTCCAGTACCATACTGCTTTTGATTACTATTGCTTTGTAGTATAGTCTGAAGTCTTGAGTGTGATGCTGCCATTATTCCTCATTTGTCAGAAATGCATTGGCTACTTGTGGTCTTCTGTAGTTCCATATGAATTTCAGCAATGATTTTTCTATTTTTTTTTTTAAGAGTAGCCTTGAAACTTCAATCAGTATTACACTAAATCTGTATATTGCTTTAAGTAAGGTGGTCACTTTGACAAAGTTTATTTTTTGCAATCCATAAACAGGGGGTATCTTTTATGTCTTTTATTTTTTTTAAACAATGTCTTACAGTTTTCATTGTACAGGTCTTCCACTTTCTTTGTTAAGTTTAGCCTTACATATTTAATTCTTTTTAATTAATTCTTTTTAAATGGAATTATTTCCTTCATTTCCTCTACTTCTAGCTCAGTTTACATTAATGAAAGCAACTAATTTTGGTTATTGATTGTGACCTGCCACTTTGCTGAACTGATTCACTGTTTCAACAAGTTTTTTAGTGGAATCTTTAGTCTGTGTGTATTGCCACGTCATCTGCAATGAGAGCTTAACTTCTTCCCAATCTGAATTTCTCTTACATCCTTCTCTTGCCTAACTGCTCTAGTTAGAATTCCCAATACTGTGTTTAATAATAGTGCTGAAAGGTGACATCCTTGTCTTGTATCATATCTTAGAGGAAAAACTTTAAAGTTTTTTCACCAAGAATGCTATTAACTGTCAGCTCATCATAATGATCTTTTGTATATTCAGGTATAATCCATGTATGGCCAGATTTTTGAGGATTTTTTTTTTAATAAATGATATTGAATCTTATCAAATGCTTTCTTGGCATCTATTGATATAATCCTGTCTTTTCACTTATTGATGTGTTGAATTAAAGTGATTCTTGGATGGTGAATTATCTTTGTGTACCATTATGTTTGTGTACCTGGACTCAATACCAGTTGGTTATGGTATGTGACTGATCCTTTTGATGCACTGTTGAATTTGGTTTGCTAAGATTTTGTTGAGGATTTTTACATCCAAGTTCAACAGAGAAACTGGCCTGGGGTTTTCTTTTTCTGAGGTGTTCTTGTCTGGTTTAGGCATCAGAGTGATGATGGCCTTTTGAAATGGGTTTTGAAGTACTCCTTTCTCAAATCTTTTTTGGGAGATTATATCAAGGATCAGCATTAATTCACCTTTGAAGGTTTGGGATAACTCGCTAGTGAGACCATCTGGTTCTGGACTCATTTTTTGAGAGTTTTGATTCTTCGCTAGGCTTTTCAAATTACTATATATATGTGTGTTCATAGCAATCTCTTAATCTATACACAGATGATTTGCTGTTGTTGTTTTGGTAAGTATAATTATATTATTGACTAATGCTGTATCTTCTCAACATACTGTTCCCTTAATCATTACATAGTGCTGACACATGAAAAACGCATTAAAAACAGTTATTTTCTTACCTGATTGGCTTGGCTTTGCAAATAGACTCTTCTGGCATTCAGATCTTCAAAGGGAGAAGGTCTTAAGCTTCTGTACTGTTCACTGGTAACAACTGTATCTTGCTGGAAAAGGTGACCTTTCACTAGAGAACTGGAAGTGTCCTCTTCAGTTGCCTATGGAAGAACAGTCCACAACTCACTAGCTGCCAAAATATTTTATATACTTACTTATGCATTTGTATATCTACTCTAATATTTAACAAATCAACAAGTATATACCACCACCATAAGTGATCATCAATCTCCAAAACTCAAATTAGGGGGAAAATAACTGCATAACTGTGCTCATTAGTTAGGATTCAAATTACGTGTATAGACTTTGGTAGGGATTATACTCAATGACAATAAAGATATACTTTTACAATCTCATAAACAAATTTTTTTAAATGTCAATTGAGTAAAATTAAGCATAACACAATACTAGAAGGGCTCTGTATCCTTTTTAAAAAAATAATAAGATAATTACCATTTATTTTCCCATTGCTATATAATTATTTGTGAACAGGGATAACCAAGTAAAAATGACTGAAACACATTTGACTTATTCTAAGATAATTTAGTGACCATTATAGGGTGAATAGTTTTAATTCAAAACCATGTTACCTTTTTAAGTTAAAAAATTTTGATGTTATTTCCAAAATTAGGCAATAAAATTCATAAAACAGTTAAGATATTTTAAACTTATAAACCAAGTTCTAGACCAAAATAGCCTTGGGACATTTAATTTCTTTGGAACTCAATTTTTTCAATTACCAAATAATTGTTATTATCGTATAAGGATTTAGAGATAAAATATGTGAAAATGCTCTGAAAACCAAATGCTATTATTACTTCTGGAAGTTAAGCCTTAAAAAATATGAAAATCTGCTGTCATTTAAAAGTAAATATGTCAAATAAATGTCAATTGCTGTTTTTCACAATCATTATCCCAATCTATTATGACAGTTAATTCTAAATTACTGAAAAGAAACAGCTAGATTATTTTAAAACACATGATCAAAATTGGGAAGTGTAAAAAGATCAAAGAAATTAATCTATTTTTTCCAGAGAATTTTCAAACAACCAAATTTAAAATTAACCATGGTCAACTATAATTAGCAATTTGAACAGAAGAAAACATTAAAAAACTTTTAGAGAAAGGGCCTATGTTGGAACCTTGTCTCATCCAATCATGGTGTTACATTTAAGCAACCGACTTCCCTAATTTATATTTTCTTTTATTATAAATCGGGTATAACAATTGTTAACTGATACTGAGAGAGCTTTAAAACTACAAACAAGAATGAACTGTAGTAATTTTATCAATAGAATTATAACTATTCTACTAATGATAAGAACTATTTAGATCAAGTTGAATTTACTGAATTCTCATCTAATTAATCACATAAAAACTGTAAAATAAAATAAAGCTTACTCAAAAGTCCTTATTACTTCGATAAACAAAAAATGGTCACATAACTCAGTGTTTTAACTACAGCGTCTATACATTTATATTCTGCAAATTAAACAATAATACATTTCATTTTCATTAAAAATACGTATCTAAGGGAAAAGTCCAAAGTGCTATTTTGGTGTAAAGCAAACTTAAAATAAATAATAAATAAATAATATTTGAGTAATAGTTTATCTGACTTAAATGTTCACGAAATAGTTGGAATTATCTAACTAATATTACTGAAATATTTCATATCTTACAATGAATTTCAATCACATATCTAAACTGGATATCATCTAATAAAATAACTGAACATATTTAGGTGTCCTGTATTGTGAAAATGAAAATAGAGTCTACAGTCTACAAGAAGGTATGTCATCCATGAACTGTGAAAAACAAATCAAGGTATTTAAAGAATCCTAAACTAGAAAAAGGTATTCTCTTGCTACTCACACTGTGTTAAAATTTTAACATAGTTTAAAAAGAAAAAAAAAAAAGATACACAAAAAGCTACAGGGACAAAACACTTAGAATAATTTTTAAAGGCAAAAATCAATTCAATATTCCCATAAGAAATGAGAAACTTGCTATAGTATGTCCACTTAATGGAATACCAAGTAGTCAATTTGAAATTAGCTTTATGAAAATCCAGCATGTGAAATAGTTATCATTAAAAAGTCAGTACATAAAGTTTACTTAACAGTATTGTAACCATAAAAAGTAAAATACTGAAAGGAATAAAATGAATATTAACATTTATCCTTGATGGCATGATTAAGAGTAACTTTCTAATTCTTTTAGAATTTGATTACTTTGAAATGGATCATTACTCTTAAAGTCTAAGCATATACTTCCCCTTTTGATACAGATTTAATACTTTACAATACAAACACATTCTGTCAAGTTATTTAAGCAATCCAACTTATTATAAACCAATCACTTGTTTTTTGACTTAATTAGCAGCCTGAGATAATCCATTACCCTTGCCCAAAAACATTCTGGTTTTATCGACAATCTCATGTTAACAAAATAAAATTATTTTCTAAACAGGCTAAGTTTCTGAATATCTATCAAATCCATTTTTTCTTCCCTATTCCAATTATCCACTGTCTTAATGCAAGCTCTCACTATTTTACTTTAGTTTTTTGGCCTATGATTTCAGCAGATTTCTAACTGACCTCTCTCCTTATTTCCAGTCTGCATTCTTATTACTACTCATTCAAGTCTTACAGTTTGTCTACTCAGAAACCTACTAAGGTTTCTAGTTACCAAAGCTCTGATTGATAGGGGACTCTGCACATACTACAGAGAAGAGAATCAGCATTGTCTAAAAAGCTCTTTCATAAGATACATAATTTACTCAATTAATATGAATGGGTCCTCACCATTAGAAAACAGTGATGTACCAGATAAAATCCAGTTTTACTCCAGAAAAAAGAATGAAATATATGAAAAGATGAACTTCATTCAACTAAAGTTTTAGAAATATGCTATTTTTACATTGACTAGAAAGGATGAGAAAGATAATTAGTAGTATACCCAATGTCGGCAAAAATAGAGAAAATAGGTATATTTTTGTACTGTTGGTGAGAGTGCCACTTTGTATTGAAAAAGTGACTATATACATACAAGATATCATATACAAGTAATGATATGGTAATCATATAATCAATATTTTTAAGAAAAAAAGGGAAGCGATTCAATGGCTATATCAAGGATTGGTTAAAAATGATATACATGAGAATTCTATTCCACCACTAAAAAGATTGTTGCTAAATGTAAAAAAAAAAAAAATTGTAAAGTCTGCATGACAAGATACCATTTATCTAATTGACAGAAGGGCAGATGAACATTTATTTCCTGATATCTATATTTTATAAATTTAAAGCACTGTTTCCTTAAAGCAATATTTAATATATAGAACTAGATGCTAGATACATATATAGATATGTATAGAACTAGAAACATAATATAAAATATATAATCAATGTGGCTACAAATAAGAAAGAATATAACCAATACAATAAATAACGCCTATGTATTTCACCATGTTAGGATGCCCCAATTCTACCATTTGGATCACTAGCAGGCAAATACTGTCTAGTAGTTGTTATTTACTGTTCTTCACAGTTTTACCATGGAAGTATTATCCCCTAAGCAACATTTAGTATAAATGTGTTTGAGTTCTGGCTAATATCATGGCAATTGGGACATAAAACTTACTTTTTTTTCTCAATCATTTTGGATGAAAAATCACACTGACATGTGTACCAATGGTTCATTCATTTTCACGTCTTTGTAGCAATGACAATTGACACACTGATCATGTGCTACTTTATTAGAAATTGCCCTAAGTACTTTTACATGAATTAAATAGTTAACCCCCACAAAAATCCTTTGATAGTAATTTGCCTACAATGAGAATTAATCTTTTGCTATTTCAAACAATGTTGCTAAGAATATTCTTAAGAGGTTTCATGGTTTTTACATGTAAGTTTTTATCACCTATCCAAGAATGGAAATAATAATATTACAGGGTACATGCATGCTCCAATTTACAAAATAAAAATTACTTTTCAAGGTGATTTCAACAATTCACATACCTAAAGTGATATTTGATTTTCTCACCAATACTAGATATTATCAGAAATTTCATTCTTAAATATGCATATGCTACCTCATTTTTAAGGTGGGTCAGTTTTACTAAAAAACGACACTGTATTTCCACGAACAAAACATTTTGATATGAACGAAAGAAAAATGTACAAATATGTTCTCCATGGCACACACTACAGTTTCATCCTCATCTCTTTCTGTTTCAGAAATACTGATGTATTTGTTCATTTCCAATCTCATCTGACACTTCTGATTCTTTATACATGTTGTCTCCTCTGCACACATGGCTACTTTCCCAATTTCCTACTAGAAAAGCTTTTTTATAATTTCAGTCATAATTTCCTCAAAAAGAAAAAAACCTTTGTTAAGGCACTATCAAGTTAACCACTCACTCTTGAGTGTATTTTATCAATTATGCTGTATTGTAACCCATCTTTTACTTAAATTTTTCCCACACAATAATGAAAGACTCTGCCTGCTATATCCCTAGAGCTTAGAACTATGCCAGCAAACACCCAGCATTCTATCAATAATCTGACATGCAAATATACACAAACCAGACCGGATTAATAAATACCTTTGGAAAAAACTTGTAACAGAAAAATAAAGTCAAAAAACTCCTGTTAACAGAAAAACCACCCACAAAAGAATTAACTTAGTAACTATTAAAAATACTTAAATTACACAAAAAACAAGTTACCATATATAATCCTTGCACCCATGTAATAGTCCTTACAATTTGAAATGTATTTCTTGCTTTCCTGTGTTTACAGGTGCTTATATCCATATAACTTGATTCAATTTATATTTTGAAGTCAATATATGTAGTAGTGTTTATTCACTTCATAATACAGTTATATGTCAAAATATATAGACATACTTTATGCTTTGAAATGATAACAAAGTAAAGTGTGCATATATCATTTGGACAATCTGCTTAATTATAGGCATTTAAATTACTTTTAATTTTGTTACATATATTGCGACATATATCCTCATAAATACAACTGACACATTTGTAATATTATTTCTTTAGGATTACTTTCCACAGAATTAATGGAAAATACGCATATATTTCAACATGTAACATACCATTGAGGAAGCGCACATATTTTCTGAAATACCCTAAATATGGGGTATGTGACAGAGAGACAGACCATTTCCTCATATCTCTTCCCACATAGGGCAGATTGACCAATTTTCCAATCTTGGTCAATGTAACATGAATATTTTATTTTCTAAAAAGGTTATGTGTAACATTTCCATAATTAAATTAATAATGAGAAGATCAATTTAATTTGGATTAATAACTGAGTAAGACATGTTTGGGATTAGTAGAATTTGAATATATTTTTATTGGATTATGACCACTTAGAAGTAACATTTACTATGGAGAGCACAGACAGAATCTAGATGATGGGAAATGTTAATAAAAATCCTCCACAAGAGCAGGAAGTATATGACATGCACAGAGACTGTACATATATTTGTAAGATCACTAATTTTTTCTAAAAAATTGCTCTAGCAGTATGTACACTCACATTTAATGTTTTTATCAATGCATAGCTTCATCAATATTATGTATAACTTAACCCATGCCAATATTTTAATGTACACTGGAAATCTGTTCACTCTTAGAGACTGGTATTATAATTATCCTCCCATAGTTAATAAGTGTTATTTTTTTCTTTCTCAAAATCTATTACAGAAAGTGTGTAGAGGCAAAAGAATGTTGGGTGAAACAATAAAGTAATTCTAGCTGTAGCTAGATTAAAGCCATAATAAAAATACAAATTTTGCTTTTTCTCTTCCTTCTTCCTGTCCTTAATAGTGGGCAGAGAAAACTTAGTGTTCTGCAAATCTATTTTTAATATGACTCCCAATAAGTAATTGAGTATGAAAAAACTGGTGTCACAAAGCTTCAACCTCATAATTGCATTTCATAAATCACAGATTTGAAAATGAGAGGCATTGTCATATCCAACAGGAAATTTTAATTTGTTTAAGGGTAATATAAACTAACCCTTGCATTTTAAATTTTGTACTTGTCTATGAGCTTTGCCTACAATTATTGTTTCCTTTAAGTTACCTGAACACAGTAATCAAAGATAAAAAGCGGGATATAAGGAATGTATCAAGATACATTATCTGGCAAAAACAGTAAAGGCAGATGAATGGATTAAGACTGGTGTAGACACACAATGGATACCACTTGGCAATCAAATATAAACTCGTGCCATTTGGGGCAATATGGATGGAGCTAGAGGGAAAATGCTAAGTGGAATAAGTCAGGAGAAAGGTAGAGATGGTGACACTAATTATGGGATACAAAGTCTTACAAAGTCAGACCAAAACAAGCTTAACTAACCCTTGAGCGCTTACTACAGAACTGAAGCACCTAGATGGGAAAAGGGTAGGAATAAAGAGTGAAGGTGGTAGACAATGGGTAATTATGCATTATGGTGGTGATACCTAATGGGGGTAACCAAATATTGCCTAAACTGAAATTTAATTAATCAATTTAAAAGTAGTAAAGGAAGCAGGTATCCAACCTGGATTAACTGACAGAAAAACTAAACTGCCTTTTAAACCAAATAGTATATTTGATTTAAAAGTAGTGTTAGGTTCCAGGGTTGTTTATTGCCTATAAGTTTATTGCCTATAAACTTATAGGCAATAGACAAATTAGTAGCAAAAATTACACAGTTACTACTAACTACATAAATCTTAATATTTAATCTTTTTTAAATGGCAAATTTATTTCTAGGATTTTATCCCTAGATTACACTTAGACCAACAAACTATGAAATTGTAAAATGCTATGTGAAATAAATATATATGTTCAACAAAATGTAAATGCTTAAATAAACTGCAGTAATATATTACCTAAATTCAAAGACTATGTAAGTTCAAATTTTATGATTTATATACTAAGTTCCAACTGTCATTATTACCACTGAAACAATCCTATCAAAAGACAATCCAAATGGGAAGAGACTAATATTCATAATGCTTTCAAAAGGAAGTAAGCATTTGTATATAATTTATAAGAACAAGGAAAAGTTTGAGTGTCAAAATATTAAACTGTAATACTAATTAGCAGTTACATTTGTATAAGGATATTCATTTTCTTCTTTATCATTTTCTAAGTATTTTACATGATATATATAGAGATCTATATATAGATCTGTTTTACTATATAGATATCTAAATATCTCTCTCTATATATATATCTTCACACATGAGATCTATCAGTCTCAGGGACTAATAGAAAAACTAAGAGAAAAATTAAATAAACATTATGCCAAAAAAGTTTTATTGTTAAATTTTAGATATATTGGATAAAGAAAACTTAATCTAAAATATATTAAGATTTCTGCAACTTAACTTTAGGACAGTTAAGATACACTAACATAAAGACTATTTATAAACTTAGTTTTCACGTTCAGAGCTCAGTAAAATGTTAACACCTTTGAAAATCAAAAATCAGTACATCGCACCCCTTCTCCAAAGCAGACTCTTCCCAAAGTTATCCAAGAGAGAACAACACAGAAGTCACAGATTTTCTTAAGACCTACCCTTATTTGTAGCATGCTCTATCTGTTACAAGTGTTATTAACTACAGTTTAGGTTAAAAAAAATTTATGGACATATTATAAAACCATCACCATTACTCTTTAGACAATCTGTTTACTTTTTCTCATATGTAAAATACACTCATTTCCAAGGCAACCCAAAATTTTCACCTCTTTATAGCAATAGTTTCAAGTCCAAGGTACTATCATCTAAATAGGTCTACATATAAGATGAAACTTCTTGCGTACAGTTCCTTTTGAGAACAATTTCCTTTAGTTTGAAGAACTGTGAACTAAAGAGACAAATTGCCTTCCCACACACACCTAAAATGCAATGGTAGAACAGGCAAAGGGTTATAAACACTTACTGTTTATAAAATAGAAGAGAAGTGGTAGGGAAAAAAATGTAGTCAACCATCCAAAGTAATTCTGAAATCATACTGGGAACTTTTTAGAAGTTCTTGAATAAAATTTAGACAAGTCCTGGGAAAAATTAATCTTTCACAGCCGTCAGTTCTTTCCTTAAGATTTTGGTTTTGATTTCTGAGTCACCCTTCCATTTTATGAAATGTAGCTCATGTTCAACAGCTCAGTGCTTTTCAACTTGTTTTATGCCAGAATTTTGGTGATCCAAAGAGTCACTTTTTAGTCCAAGTTGGTATATTTCTGTCAATATAATTCTTTTGAAAACTTTGTGGGTCACTTGTAAATCTCACTGGGGTTCATTTCACTAAAATAGAAAGTGTATTCTCAAGTCTGAGACAAGAAACACTTCTCTAAATTTCTAAGAGATTACCCAAACTACTTACAAGTCCTGTTATATTAATTAAAAAAGTTGTCTGAGGCAAATCACAGAGGCCTTAACAAAGGATTTTACAGTCAAACACTGGACTGCATCTTTAGAAAAATCAAGGTCACTCTGAGAGTGACCTTGATTTGATCTTTGCTGAAAGACACTTCCTAATGTTAGTATAGTCCAACACACTGAGATGTTAAGAGGTTGTGTATTTTCTAAACCACCAAGTCCTGGTTTTTGTTTAGGAGTCTTTTCTTAGGCTATTTCCTATTACTTACATAATCAGAAAGAAGAAACCAAATAACATCTTTAACCTTCTGCCTGAAAAATCTCCATGCTGGATCAGCCAGGTCACTAGATGCATTTTCTACTTACTTTCCCCCTTTACCATACATAACAGTATTGCTAAACTTTTCTGCCATTAACAGTGATTCCCTTTTTTCTAGTTTCTAATAGTTTTCTTCATTTTTTCTTAAGCCCTTACTAGCATTTTCCTAAAAGATTTATATTAGAAACATTAGTTTCTATCCACTAACCAAGTTCAAAGTTTCTCCCATACTTTCAAGTATTTGCTAAGACCGCACCCTACTTACAGGCACCCAAATCTGTATTAATAACACATTACCCCTGAATTTAGTGATGCAAAATAATATCTATTTTACAGTTTCTAGAAATCACAAATTTAAAAACAGTTAACCTAGGTATTTCTGATTCACAATCCCCAATTGGGGTGCAGTCCAGACATAAGTCATGGATGCTGCAGTCATCTGCAGGCTTATCTGATCTGCTCCCAGGGTCAACTCACTAACATGGTTATCTTTAACACATGGACATCTCCATAAAGTTGCTCTAGCGTCCTCACAACACAGCAGTGAAAAACAGACATTCATAGAAACATTCATGTTTACTGCTCCAAAGAATCAATTTTCAGTAATCTATACAAAGGAAATAGAAATGAAGAAAAAAAATTTGAGATCTGTGTATATATATAAAATACTGATAACAGAATATAAGCTATGTAAATAGGAAATAATGACTGAATTAAAAGTATATCTTTATGACACAATTATATAAAAATTAGATGGTATTACCATTATTCATTGAAATATTAATTTCTTTAGTTACTTTTGGATTGTGGGATTCTGAGTTTATGTGGCTTTCTTTATAGCATTTTTCAATTTCATTGCATTAACTATTAAAACTCACAGGGCAATAGTAAAAAACCCCAAATTTGTATGTGTACCTTATATTAGTATTACATTAGTAACAGGAATTTAATAATAGTTGTGTTCTCAACTCATGGTAAAATGTTTGATGTATATTCAGAATTAGAAAAAAAGAAATGTTTATTTTTGAAAATTCAAGAAATACAGCAAATTATAAAGAAAAAAACATGGATATGCTGATATACATAATAACCCACCATACACATTTCAAACTATAGCCTTTAGGGTTTTGACTAGGCTAACTATGCCCAACTGTTTGATCAATACGAGTTTAAATGTTGTGAAGGTGATTTTTAGATGTGATTAATATTTTAAATCAGTAGCTTCTAAGCAAAAGATTATTCAGCAGGAAGTGGGTATACTTGACAAGAAAAGACTGAGGTTGCCCCAAAAAGAAGGAAGGCTAAAACATCAACTCATGCAACTAATTCACTCTCACTCCCTCTCCTCCTCTCTCCCTTTTCTCCCCAACTCGCTAACTCTCTCTCTACTGCCCCCCCTCTCTCATTTTTTGGTAAATACTGACAAACACAGTGTCAGAAATTTTCTTTAAAAGTTCTATGAGTTGTTTTACTTTCCAAGGCTAGTGATTTCTTGCACATTCTTTGTGTTTAAAAACCCCTTCAAACCAAATTACTTACTTGTAAGTCATCTTCCGCTCCTTCAGCATCATTTTTTAATGCTGGACATCCTAAGAGAAAAGTTAAGTAAGTTTATAAGCACAGAAATTTTTGTTGTCTTATGTATTACCAATCAGTTGGTTATGTCATTATATTACTTTAGAAACTAAGCTGCCTGATAAGCAGATAATGAGCACTCATACTTTCTGCTTGTTGGAAGATAAAGTTATAGGCTATCTTTTTTCCCCACAGATTTTTCCCCTCTATTAGAGATGCTTTTTTTCTGAAGAAGGTGTACTGTCTACAGCAACCCTATCCTTGTTTTCTCAAAATAATCAAACTGTAGGCAGATTATATGCATCATACTCCCCAGTATTTATGTGATGCCCACTTACAATTTAGTCAAATTTTCTAAATAGTCTGACCTAGAAACAGTATTTAATACTCAGAACAAGGGCTTTAGCTGCTTCAGCTAACAAAGAAAACAAGTGAGCATTAATCCACTCTTAATTGTCAATGGCTAATTGTTGCTATTAACCCTAGGCATCAATATCTTTATAAAGTTTTTATGCTATTCAATAGTGCCTTTAGTATTAATAAATGACAAAGGAGGGATTTATCCTAGCAAATTCTTCTGAGTTTGCTAAACTTTAAAAGACAAAACAAGCAGGAAGACCTGACCTTTGGAAAAGATCATACAGTTTATAATAAAGGAAAGCTGAGAGAAAGTAAATGCTATTTTTGAAAGTCTACATTAAGTTAATATGATACTTTTTTTTTAATTCAAAAATAAGACAGGATGAGTACCAACGTCTATTTTACCTGACTAGCAGTTTGAAGTGCTTAAAAATAAATCCCCCCTTTAAAACATTAAAAACAATCTATTTCATCCTAGTGAAGAAAAAGCATTCTCAGTGAAGACATGAATGTGAGCTTAAAATTAACTCAAAACTTAAATGAATCATAAATTCCAGTAGCAACAGATAGTGATTTTCTCTTTAAAGTATTAGTTTTTCAAACCTAGCTAAAACTCAGAATAAACTGGAGAATGTTTAAAAGTTATTCTAATGATAGAGTAGACTTTCAAATCAATAATGTCAGATCTCTGAGGAATGAATAGGGCCACGGAATTTTTAAGTGTCTTGCACTGTTGTTTGAGAACTACAATCACTACTGGACAATGTACCTGTATTCACTTCATCCCCACCCCGTCCAATTCATATTACAACTATTCAACTACAAAAATATTTCCTTGTTAACATTTTAACTGTCTGGGAAGTTTTCAAAAACAGATTAAGTTGTCTACCGTGGGTGACCAGTTACTTTCAATTTTCAAGAACCTCCCAGGTAATTAAAATGAGCAGCAGTGTTGAAATCCAGGGCTAATTTAGGGTTTATATATATTATATATATAAACTTATATATATATTATTATATACGTATTATGTATATACTTATTATTATATTATATATACTATATATTATATATACTTATTATATTATATTGTTATATTATTATATACTTATATATTATATATTATTATGTATATTATATGTAAACTTTTATATATTATACATTATATATAAAAAATACATATATTTATATATATTATATATATTTTTTCATGGAATTCCCCCTTAAAACTAACATCAAAAACACTGCTTATCAAACTGTAATCTTTTTTTTTTTTTTTAAAGAGACTAGGTCTCATTATGCTGCCCAGAGTAGCCTTGAACCTGCGGACTCAAGTGGTCCCTAGTCTAAACCTCCCAGGTAGATGGGATTACAGGTGTGCACTACCACGCCTGGCTATTCTTTTAAGGTAGCTAAATATTTAACCACAGTTTTATTCACTGTCTATGCAAATTTGTACTAAGCTCTTCTATGGTCTTGTCTATGGCCTGTCTCTATATTTTTATTCACTTATTTTATGAAGAAGGTTATTTTAACTAATAAGACCTTTTCTTAATGAGAAAAAAAAATCAAAACTTAGTTATTTCTTTTTGGGAAGAAGTAAGTTTTAACATTATTTCTGTTTTAATTGCACATAGGCTTGTCTTACATGTAAATAAACACATTCTGCTTCCTTTTAAAATTTTTGATACTTTACAGTTAAAATATTAACAGCTTGGCAAGATATGAAAAGGTATACGAAAGAAGAGTTTGCGTTCTCTGCCAACCTTTTGTAATGAAATCAGGTACCAAGAGGTAAGAAGAGTTTTAACACAAAATAACTAATTTACATATATTTGTTTATTGCAAAGTTCTCTCTATCATTACAAAACAAAGATATAATTGCTTTACACACACATATGGAAAGTCTCACTGAGATTTTGAAAAGTTCTACCTGACTGCTCCCCTATTCTTTAAGCTCTTATTTGAAAACATCTGAATTATCTGAAGACTGCAGTTAATGGACTCTTCAAATCTTCAAGATAATGGACTCTTCAAGATAATACATGCACTTGGTATAAACTGTGACATGGAAAATATAAAACAGACTCAGAAGCCCATTATTTTATCTTCACCTACAGCGAGTTTTACGGCCTGATCACATATCACAAAAGTTGACTTAACATCATTATGCTCTGCTCTATATAGCTGATAAAGAAAACATACCTTGAGAAATATCTTCTATAGCTCTCCGAATGCCTCTATCAAAAGCCCTTGCATCAGCAGGACTTTGGAAGGTAAGGCCAAATTTCTTGTCATCAATCTTCCAGTGGTGAAATGTTGGAGTGACCTTGTTGTAAATGAGGTCTTTTTTAAGCATACATTCCAAAACCACCTGCCAAAAGTAAATACCAAAAATTACAACACACATATATCAAATATGTCTAATGTAACTCTTAAACAAAACAGGTGAGAAAAAAATACTTCTAGTAAAAATCCCCCTCTGCCCATTAGTCACAAATCTTGTTACTTAATGTACTTCACAAGTCACTCAAAACAAATATTGATTGATATGGGATTTAAGAGGAATCTGGTAAGATGGCAGAGTACCAAACACCTGGTCTCTCTTACCACCTACACAACAAATGCAGTGCCAGAATCTCTATGTTGGAGGTGTAGGCTGCTAAAGGATTGTAGCTTCCACAGAGAGATGTGAGCAGTACACTGCAGTGTATTTCAGCTATCAGCACAATAATTACTACACATCCTCCCCTCATTCCAAACCACTTGGCAGACCACCTGTGCACCAGTTTTCCTGAAGCAACTCACGCACAATTTAAGGAGTCAGGGTAGCTAAAAACGGTCTTGACCTCCAAATATTAGGGAATTATGCTTTGATCTCTGATTGCTGCTTCTGATCACAGAGGTGTAAACAAAGAGGACAAACATTGTTGTTTTGCCTCCCCCCATAACTAACAGTTCTTTCGCACTAGATTGAAGTGACTTTTCAGAGTCAGTTTTCTTTTTATTTTCTCATTTTGGGAACCAGACATTTAAGATTAGGATAGTCAAAAACAACTATATAAATGTAAAGTCAGAAAGTAGTTATGTGTCTCTAGAGAAAGGCTGAGAAAGAGAAGACCTTAAGTTTACACTTCAAGCTGATCATCTACACTGTCTACAATAATCAAAACAAATAAAAATCGGCAAATGTTGGAGATGAGGAATTTCCAGAGTTAGCATGTTATTAGATTCAAATGTACAGTGTGCAACAATAAATCACAGCCATACAAGAAACAATAAACTATGGTTCATTGAAAGGGGGAAAAAAACAGAAAAACAGAAACCGTCACCGAAAAAGACCTGAAGCACATACACTAAAGTAAAGCTTTAAAATTATCCTCAGGTGTCAAAGAACTAAAGGAGGATATGAGAAAAGTCAAGAAGTGATGTGGAAATATCATGTGGAGAATGGAAATATCGCTAAAAACACAGGAAACTGAAAATAAAAACCAAGAAGAAATACAGGAACTGAAAAGCACAATAACTGAAATGAAAATTTTAACAGAGCAGTGCAAAAGCAAGTTGAGCAGGCAAAAGAAAGAGTCAGTGAACCTGAAGTTAGGGAAACAGAAACTATTGAGTTTTAGTAACAGAAAGGAAAATGACCATAAATGACCAGCAAATAGAGCCTAACAAAAAAGAAAAAAGTAGAAAAAAGGCGAAGAGGAGGGACCTACCACAACTGAGTGTTAATTGGATCAGTGCCTAATTCCTATGGCCACGATAAAGAACATAATTTCTTGGGTACAGCACTATTATCTTTGTTTTTTCCCCAAGTCATCAGAGCTCTTAAATAACTTCCCTCTACCAAATTTGCTAATCCTTTGGAATTAGCAAATTCCAAATTTGCTAATCCTTTGGAATCCTTTGGAAAAGGATTCACATTATTCTGATGGAATCTCTAAAGATTTAATGGCAATGAATATTTAGTAACTAAATTTTACAGCAATTATTTATATAACCCCCAAGCCACACAGAAACACAAGTTTATCCAAAACATAACATTTGGAGAGCTTCACTCTTTGAGGTGAAGTAAATTAAAAGGAAACACATGTCCTGAATAACTGAATAAACAAGATTAAATTTTACTAATTGAGATATTTAAGATATGAAGCAAAGTCTTTCAAAGATGACAAAACATTGAAGAAGTCTCAAATCAGTAACTGAAGCTCCTACCTACCTCAAGAAACTAGGAAAAGAACAGCAAAATAAATCCAAAGAAAATAACAAATCAATGAAACTGAAAATAACTGGGGGGGGGGGGGCTTAGGGGGAAGGAAAGGAGAGAAAATGCAATGAAAAGCAAAATAGTGACACTGATAAATAAGACTGACAAAAATGAGGATCTTAACCCCAATTTTAGGGAAAAAAAAACAAAACATGATGTTGCAGAGTTCTGGAAGCCTGCAAGAATAATTGAGATACTAAGGTATAATCATAAATTAGGCAACTTAGAAGAAGCAATAATTTTTTAACACCACATGATATCAAAACTCAAGATAAAATAGACAACCTGTATAGTTCTGTAACCATTAAAGAAATTCACTTTGCAATTTGAAACTCCCCGCAAAGGACCTCCCCACTGAACTAGCTTCACTGAGAAGTCTATTAAAACAGTGGAGGGGGTGGTGGTGGCAGGGGAAGAGCAGAGTTTTTCCAAGGGAATCAGAATCATACAAAGATGCCTGATGTTGTATGAAATAATAAAATAAAAAAAAAATCTTAAAGTCAATAGAAAATATTTAATGAAAAGCTGACACCAATTTTCACAATCTTGTCCAGCAAACAGAAGAGGGAATAATTTCCAATTAATTCAATGAGGTCATTATTACCTTGAAACTAACACCAAAGACAGCACCAAAGAAGAAAGAACAATACACACTAATATTTCTCATGAACTTAAAATACAAAATTCCTCAATAAAAACAGTAGCAAATCAAAATGAGCAATACTTAAGACAGTGGCTACCTTCATAGCTTGGCCAAATATGCATTCAAAATACAGTCAATGTAATCTAGGATATCAAAGTAAAACAATGTAATCATATCAGCTGACATAGAAAAGGCATCCATGAAAAAATAACCAGTATTACCATTCTTATTTAACACAAAACTAGAAGTTCTGGCCACTGTAATAAAGAAATAAGAAAAAAGAATTAAGTCATCATATTGAAAAGGAAGAAATGAAACTTTATATTTGTAGGTGAAATTATTGTTTACATTAAAAAGTCTGAAGTAACTGAAATGGAAAACTTTGATTTAGCAAGGTAACAGGATACAACATCAACACACAAAGGTATTCACATTTCTGTACATATATATGTTGAGTATAGACTGAACATGCACTATTCAAAATGATAAACACAGTATCACTTACAAAATGAAATTCTTAAGTATATAATCATCATAACATATGCAGGCTCTTATATGCTGGGAAAAAAAATCAACAAATGCTAATGAAAGAATTAAAAAAGACCTATCTAAGAGGCATGTATGTATACATATTAGAAGAATCAACATGGTAAAGATGTCACTTTTCACCAAATTGACCCATAGATTTATTTTTTATTTTTATTTATTTGAGACTAGGTCTCGCTATTTTTGCCTATGGAACCACAGGCTCATGTTGCCTGTGGTACCAGGGATTCAAGCAATCCCTAGGCTCAGCTTTCCAGGTAGCTAGGATTATAGGCGCATGCCACCACGCCCAAGCTATTTTTTTGCAACTAGTCTTGTGTGTTGCCCAGGGTGGAACTCAAACCATGATCCTCAGACCCTGCTGTGACTCCATAAGCTGTCGCTTACAGGCACACATCACCGTGCCCCGCCGTGACCCATAGGTTTAATGCACTTCCTATCTAAATTCCAGTAAGGACTTCTGTAAGACATTGATAAGATTATTCTATAATGCATATGGAAAAGCAAAGACTCTACAACAGCTTTAAAATCTTAAGGAAGAAGAATAAAGTGGGAGAAATCATTACCCATTATTAGGACTTAGAATATAACTACAGTAACAAAGGGCACAATATTTGTGGAGGAACAGACAAAGCAATGGAACAAACTAGAGGACCTATACACGTGCACTCAACTGATACTTAACAAGAATATGAAAGTACAAAGTTCTCAACAAACAGTGTGTAAAAGACATTCATAGGTGAATGAAATAAACTTTAACCTAGGTATCAAACTTTATATAAAAACCAATCCAAAATGAACCACACAGACTTTAAGATGTAAAACTGTAAAATGGTTAGGGAGAGAAAAAAAACAGGTTAAATCTTCAGGACCAAGAGGTAGGTAGTGTTCTTGGACCTGACACCCCAAATTACTATTCATGAAAGGTAAACTGGTCTTTATCATAACTAAAAATTTTGTAATGCAAAAGATCCCATGAAGACAACAATATGCTACAGACAGGGTGAAACATTCGCAAATCTTACATCCCAACAAATGACTAGTATCTAAAATAGAAAAAGAGCTATCAAAACAACAACGAAAAAACCATCAACTGAGAGAAAATAGGCAAAGACATGGAATAGGAACCTCACTAAAGAGAGTACAATTAAACACATGAAAAGACATTTGACATTAGTCTCACAGGAATGCAAATTAAAACCGCAGTGAGCTTTTACTAACTTACTACAATGACTAAAATGAAAAATAATGACCATAACAAAATACTGACAAAAAAGGTGGGAATGCAAAACGGGATAGCCAATCTGGGGAGATATTTGGCAGTTTCTTACGAAATTAATCAGGAGCCAGTAATAACTCAGCAACTGCACTAGTGGTAATTTATCCTAGAAAATATTTATATTCAGAAAAGTACTTGTACATGAATATTCATAACAGACTTTATTTTCAGAGCCCAAAACTGCAAACTGTTTTGATGTCCTTACATGAATGAATGGTTAGCAGACTTGGATATACAGTTATTGTGGAATACTAGAGACTAAAAAGATGGAACAAACTATTGATATACTCAATAAGGACAAGTCCTGAAGAAAACGATGCTGAACAAAAAAAGTCAACCCTATCACTTCTTGGCATTTTGGATAAAATTAAGTTTAAAAAGTCAACCTGAAAGGATACATATGTACAATTCCAATTATATAACGTTTTTGAAATGACAAAATTATAAAAAAGGAGGATAGAAGAGCGACTGATTGCTATGGCAAGAGAGAGGTGCATGTAACTATAAAAGAGTAACAGGAGGAAGATTCTTGAGGCAATTAAATTAAACTGCTTTCTATATTTTTTGTGGTAGTAAATACATGTAATACAATTGCATAGTCCTAAACGAGGACTACACAGCCAAACAAGTACAAATAAAATTGGGAAGATCTGAAATTGACGGTACTTATTAATGTGAATATTACAGCTATCCTCTAGCAGTTTTGCAAAACTTTATAATTGAGACAAGAGGATCTCTTTACATTATTACTTACAACAGCCACTAATAATCTTCAATTATTTCAACAAAAACATGAATTCAATTTAAAATTCCCTACGCTTCTTTTTCTTATTTTTCTTCTTAGCACTTGTCCAGGAAGTTCTTTTTCTTAATTTGTTGCAATATTTCTTCCTCATCAAAATATATTCTCCCTAAGAGGAATTTCTTTGTTCACTTATCTATCTCTAGTGCCTACAACAGTTTGTAGCACGTATCAGTTGCTCAAAGTAAGTACTGCATAAAATAGTCATTTTTAAGAAAGGTGCATTACCCTTTAATAAAAAGTAGGATTCAGTAAGTTTCTTTAGTGTAAATTAAGGTAAAAATTAAGGAAAACAATGTCTACTGAAATATGGATGAATGGTTTAAATGACTGACCAGGAAAACTTACATTGGACTAAAACAGGAAATAAGATTATTAAAACAGGAAATAAGATACTAGAACTAGAAATAATCTTGTGAAATTGAGTAAAATCAGAGGCACAAAACAACAGAGTTGGCATGAAATTGAAGAGAAGGAAAAGGGAAATAAGAAAGAAATGACAGGAAATTGTAAAATTCTTCAAATGGAATAATAGTGCTGGGTAACAACCAGGTCCAAGAAAGTAGCCTGCTGAAATAAAGACCAGAAGGTCAGGACTGAAAAGAAAAGTAGCCAGTAAAGATGATGAGGCTCATATGTGGAAAAATTGGCTGCTTAAAGTCAGTATGTGAAAATTAAAGCTAGAGTGTAATAACCTAAATGTTACAGAATGTGATATTGACATTTATGTATTTTATAAAGATGATAACAGTAACACTATACAAGGGGAATATGAAAATATAATGCTGACACCATCCTTACTCCCACTCCTACCTTTCCCCCTAACTGTGATATTACTTAGAACCAGTATCTTTCAAGAGACAGAGGTGCAAGGGAGGCTAAGGGGAAAAGCTAGTTAACACAACTGGTTTTTAGTGGAGGAAGAGTTCTGTAGAAGGATTAAGGTTTCACAATGGAATAATTCAGAGGCTAGGTAAGAAAGACTAAGCAGGAAATTTGTTGTTCTATCCTTTTTATCAAGTTCAGTCCACGGCAAAAAGATATCTGTTTGGTCTTTAAAAAGATATCTGTTTGGTCTTTCGGGATTCTTTTGGTACAAAGGAGACAAGTCACAATTTTAATAAAGCTCCTGCTACATTTTAACTTTTTCTTCCTAGAAAGCATCCTAATTTTGTTTGAGGCCCGAGTAATTGAAAATAAATCTCATTTTTAAAATGTGTGCTTTGAAACGACAGAACTGCCACTTTTTAACCTACAACCTAATTACTTATTAATCCAAAACACAATCTGATATGTTTGGCAATATCCTATACTTGAGGTGTTTGTTTTTCCCTTCTGTTATTTCAATATCTTGCTTTTCATTTTAAGTGTATAATGACAGCAACTTTTTCTCATTTCCACTGAGCCTGGTAATTCAGGTGTTTTAAGAATCTTAGTGTGTATCTTTTTTTTTTTCTTTTTTTCTTGGTGACTGGCGGGCTGCTAGTGTATCTTCCTAAGAAACCCACTCCAATTTTTGTCATTTCTTAGTACATAAGATACTTTGAAAAGCATGTAACTTTAGTTAAATTAATAAGTTTTATCTTAATATTTTATTAGTTATTACATTATCTCTATTATCTATTATATTAATTTAGAGCTGCATGGTAATTAAAATTGCATTTAATATAGCTGTTCAAGCAAATTTTTATTGTTACTGGCAATTTTTCAGGTGCTTATAAAAACTGTCAAGGTGTATTATAATACAAGTTTCACATTCGTATATCACATATATCATTCAATTAAAAATGGCCAAATAATATAAGCTACACTTAAGAATAAATATCTTGATAAAATGTTTACCTACATGAGAGAAGTAGCATACTTACAGGTAAGAGCCACTATATTCATGTACAATGAATGCAAAAGAGAAAGTTTCTTTCAGGGGCAATGCGGAGTTCGACAGATTATCCAAACATTAACAAACAGATTTTAATTATATGATCCTATATAACTCTAATCTGTACTAACGAATCAAAGAATTCTTTAAAGATTTAGAAGAAAATGTAGAAAAGCAATTCTAGGAATCCATTCTTGTCAAACCCTATGCATCCTCAAATGTGTAAGAAAGGTACTTCATTACCTTAGTTTATAATGCAAAGTTCAGTGTTTCTTGAAATCCCTTCTCAGTTATTGATAAACGCAAAGACCAATTACACTCATCTTCATCAATATAATGAAATGTTTCACTTATTCTTTCACTCTAATTTCACATCTAAGGGATCTTTTCCTTGTTTTTTTAAGCATCTTTTCCCTCCAACTCTACTGCTACCTTTTGACTTCTTTCCCTTTTTTACTAAAAAGTTTCACTATTTAAAAATTTCTTAGAGCTTCAATATTTCGATCACTTTATCCAGTCTACAAGTTCTCTTCCAACAACACTCTCTAGCTATTAGTAGCCCAAATAAGTCACATTAAGTCACATTAAACATTGACAGGTCACCGTAAGACAGTTCACCAAAGGTTTCCTTTACATACCTTATTTTAAGCAATTATCAGCATAGTTCAGCTTCAGTTTTATCCAGGGCAAAATTTAAATGCTTAAACTTTAATATTTATTAAACTTTTAGAGATGACACATTAAATTTATTGCATAACACTTTTGATTTCAATTGGGCTTCCCTACAATCTTAAAACTACATCCTAGTTAACTGAGATACGAAGTCAAGAACGGACCGTAAATTTATTTAAAAATTATAGTGGAAGGTTTTCAAGATAATTTAGGGTAATTCTCTTAACTGAGGCAGAAACTAGGCATAGGTAAGTTAGGAAACTTTCTAAATTGCTGAAGTAATTCAGTAGTAAAAACAATATTAAGAATCAAGAGCCAAAATCAAAAGCAGATTAGTCTAAATGTTTATTATTAAATGTTTTATGAAATGAATTATGAAAGAATTATTTGGAACTTATAACATGAAAGAATTATTTGGAACTTATAACACATTTTCATTAGAAATAACATTACAGATGCCAAACAATTCTAATACCACCTGACAGATTTTTTCCCCACAAGTATATATTTAAAGGGAATTCAGGTCATATTTAAGAAACTAAGAAATTCTTGGTACTTTCTTATTTGGTTTTCCTATATATATGCTCTGCTTTTACCTCATGTACAAATAACACTAATATTTCTCAGTTTTTCAGATACAGTAAGAACTCACAAATGAAATAAAGAAAACGAAAGATTTTCCACACTAATTAAAAGAATAAATACCTAGCACTACTGACGACTGGGTTCAATTTAAAAATATAGCAATGTAAAAAAAAAAAAAGACTTGTCTGGATGGAAAACAATGTTAAAAGGTAGGCTAGCTTATAAGGTAGTCTATAAGTTTAAATAATAATAAGTTTAAATAATAGTCTTATAAGTTTAAATAATAATAGAGAGCAAAAAGAAATAAATCTGAGACCATAGCATCTAGACCAGGGGATAAGAAAATTTTTCTCTCAAAGGCCACACATTTATGGTCTCTATTGCAACCGTTCAACTTAGTCATAGTTGTGAGAAAGCAGTCACTACACAATACAAAAGAACGAACATGTTCTTTCTAATAAAACTATTTGTGGGTACTAAAACTTAAATTTTATACAGTTCTCACATGTCACAAAATTACTATTCTTTATTTTTTTGTTCAGTCATTTAAAAAACTCAAAATTATTCTTAACTGATGGTGTCATACACAATATAGCTAAATTTGGTCTGCAGACTAGAGCCTGATAACCTCCAGCATAAGGGATATCAGGAAAAAGGGGAGGCAGGACGTATTTAGTTTCATAACTAGAGGGATGATTCAAGAATTTTCTTGTATTAAACCTAACTGGGAAAGTAGTTCCTTCCTTATATCTGTACACTGTCAGTCCCAGATGCAAAGAGACAAGCATATTAGTATCTTCAAGAGGAAAAGAGCTCCAGAAACAGTCAAAATTTTAAATAATTATAGAGAATCAAATTATAGCAAGAGATGCATTTTATGGATTACCAGTTTGTCCCTGAGTCGCTCTCCACGGATAAAAAACTCAGCACAGCCATTCTCTTCCTGGTGAGGGACTTTGAAAACAGTGACGCAGCTTAGTCCACTTCCTCCAAGTGGTAACCATCCACCACTTGAGTCATCCCGGGTCATCACCACAGCTCGCACTCGTGCATAACTATTACTAAAACAAATGCAAAAATCAAAATTAGCTTTTCCATAAACAAAATTCAGTTAAGCTTCAGTCTTGTTTGAGAAAGCAAGGACCACATTAGTTCTACTTGAAAAGGGTCAAAAATCTCAACTCAAAAATTAAACTCCATTTTGAAGACTAATCTCATAAAAAAAGATTCTAAAACCTTTATTTCAATTCATCATTTGAGGTGTTCAAGCATTATTTGATTGCCATGAAACAAGTTATGAAGGTTCGTGGACAACACCACTGTTAAAACTATATAGGCCTCCATCAAATGTGTCTATAAGTCATATAACACAAACAAACTAAGTTGGTTCTAAGCTTCTAAAAATATGCCTAACTCATATACCACATTTTCAAGTTCTTTTCACAGCTGTAAATCTAAATTGTACAAATCTTAAGAGAAATTTTCTGTTATAATAACCAATCAAGCAAACTGGTGTCTATAAAAACCTTTCATGCCTTCTTTTTGGGCATGCTCTATTCTTAAAATACTGTTTCATTTCCACTCAGAATCAGTTCTCAGTATTAACCAAAAATGGTTCTTTACATAAACTTAAGAAATATGTTTTGTATAACAATGTTCTAGAAATCTAAACATTTTTGTTCTAAAACTTTTGATAATATTTATGAAATCCTTTCTAAAAGTGTGCTTGTTGATTCTTAGATCATTTTTTAACTTTAATATTTTATTCAGGAATACTTTAATACCATCACATACGCTGGTCTTAAATATATAATTTAACAAATTCTGATGAATGTATAAATCTGCAAAACCAACATAATAGTCAAGTTACAGAACAGTTTCATGACTCTGGAAAATTCCCTTAAGCTTCCTTCCTATCAGACAGTCACCGATCTAACTGCTAACAAATACATTCGTCTTGTCTGATAACACATTCGTTTTGTCTGATAAACACATCACATAAATAGTCACCACTTGAACCCTTTCTGTCTGCCTTCTTTCACTGACCAGTTTAATTAGTAATTCATTTTTGTGAGGCTAATAATCTTCTCACTGAGTAAATATATCACTGTTCTTATGTTGACAGATATTTGTATTGGTCCTCATTGATATTATGAATAAAACTACACTAAATATCCTTGTTTAACTCTTTTTGAAACCTGTTTTCACTTCACTTAGGTCAACAACCTAAGAATGGAGCTGATAGGCGATGAGACAGCATATTCAACTATATATGGAAATTAACAAACTTTTCCCAAAGACTTTATACCATGATATCTCAATAATGTATCACAGCTTCAGTTGTTCCACACTCTTGTCAACACTTGGTGTTTTCAGTTTTTTTAATCTTACTCATTATAGTGAGTACACGGTGGTAATCAACTGTGGATTTAATATCTATTTCCCTGATGACTAATTATATTGAGCATATTTTCATATGCACACTGGCCATTTCTTTCTCTTTTTAAATGTGTCGATCAATTTTTATTTTGCTGTTATTTACTATTCAGTTTTTATGTATTCATGACTCAAGCCTTTTGTTAAATAGCTACATACTTTTAAACCTGCATTATGTTGAGGTTGAGTAAGAATCAAACCTTCACAAGTTAGATTCTGGCTCAGCATCTTACTAGTTTGTGAGTCCTTGAGAAAGTCACAACTCCTACCTTTAATAAATGAAGACAAAGCCTGATACATAATAAACATTGTAAATTTATTATTATCACAATAAAGAATTTAAAATTGAAGAAGCTGTTCTATTAGTTAAAATTACCTGATTCATTATTCACCTTAATGTGAAAAGGTTTTAAAGATGGTTAATTTATACAACCTATTTGGAACACACACACTCTCTCTCTCTCTCTCTCTCTCTCTCTCTCTCTCTCTCTCTCTCTATATATATATATATATATATATATGAAACTGTTTCCCTTATTTACTCCAGTCGATCCTTTAAGCTTTGTAACAGTATTTCATTTTTTTCTTTTTTTAAATTTTAAATAACTTATTTATATGTATACATATATTTCATATCTCCATATTGCCCGGGTTCACCCACCACCTCCTCTCCCTGACTCCCCCATTCATCTTCCCTCTCCCCTACCTCTCGAGTTTTGTACTTCAGTTTGGTTGTTAGCTTGTTTTGACTTTTCCTCCTGGTCTTTTGTTTTTTCTATGTCCCATATATAATGAAACCACTTGGTTTCTGTTTTTTGCTTTCACTTGTTTCTGCTAATATGATTTCTTCTAAGTACATCCATGTTATCTCAAGTTTATCAAATTTGTCATTTTTAATTAATGAGTAATATTCCATTGTGTATATATACCACACCATTTTTAAGCATTCATCTGTTTTGGAACATTTGGTGTTGTTTCCATGTACTTGTAATTATAAATAGTGCTGCAGCAAACATTCAAGCACAGGTGACCCTTTTTATAAGAACTGAGGTATGCTCTGGGTAGATTCCCAAAAGAGCTATTGCTGGGTCAAATGGTAGTTCCATTTTCATTAGTTTGAGGGACCTCCATTCTGCTTTCCATAGTGGATAGACCAGCTTACATTCCCACCAGTGGTGTTGAGTGTTCTCTTTCTTTCTCTCTACATCCACTCTAGTGCTTGTCATGGCCCGTTTTATGTATTTATTATTTATTATTTTGAGACTAGGTCTTGCTATTTTTGCCCATGGAACTGCAGGCTCTCGTTACCCGGGGTGCCACGGACTCAAGAAATCCCCAGCCTCAGCTTCCCAGGTAGTTGGGATTATAGGCGTACGCCACCACGCCCAGCTATTTTTGGAGCTAGGTCTCGCTACGGGCCCCAGGCAGGACTTGAACCGCGATCCCTAGCCCCAGCTGCTTCATAGGCTGAAGCTTACAGGCACGAGCCACCATGCCCGGACTAAAAATGGCCCATTTTATTGATGTGGGCCATATTTACTCGTGTAAGGTGGTATCTCATTGTGGTTTTGATTTGTATTTCCCTGATTGCTAGTGACGTTGAACAAATGCCTGTTGGCCATTTGTATTTCCTCTTTGGAGAAGTGTCTTTTTAGTTTTCTCCCCATTTTCTGACTGGGCTTCTTGTTTTGTTTTTGCTAAGTTGTGTGAGTTCCTTGTGGATCTTTGTTATCAAACCCTTATCACTTATGCACAAGGCAAAATTTTTCTCCCAATTGGTTGGGCTTCTCTTTGTCGTCTCTTTTTCTACACAGACGCTTTTTAATTTGAGGTAGCCCCAGCTGTTTTTGTTTTCCTTCATTCTTTTCCCAGCTGTAGTCCAGAAATGGATTTTTGAAGTGTAATTTGTGGAGAGTTTTACCCAAGTTTTTCTCTATGTATTTTATGGTTTCAGGTCTTAGATCCAAATCTCTTATCCATTTTGAGTTGGTTTTTGAATATGGTGTGAGAGAATTGTCTTGGTTTATTTTTTTGCAAGTCTTGACCCAGTTTTCCCAGCACCATTTATTGAAGAAGGTGTCCTTATTCCAATGTAAGTCTTTGACTACTTTGTCAAAGATTAGTTGACTATATCAGGGCACTAAATTCTGTTCCATTGGTCTGAATGCCTGTTTTTGTACCAGTACCATGCTGTTTTAATTACTATGGCTTTATAGTATAATTTGAAGTCTGCAATAGTAATACCTCCGTTTTCTCTTTTTTTTTGGTCAGGAAGCTTTTTGATTATTCGAGGTCTTTTGTTATTCCATATGAATTAATTTTGTTCTATCTTTTTAAAAATGTCATTGGAGGCTAGCCATGGTGGTGTGTGTCTTTAATCCCAGCCTCGGGAGGGAGGCCAAGGCTAGGAATTGCTTGAGTCCACAGGTTCCAAACTACACAGGGCAACATAGTGAGACCTAGTCTCAAAAAGTAGTTGGGGGTGGTGGTAAGTGCCTGTAACCTCAACTACCTAGTAGGCTGATGCTAGGGATTGCTTGAGTCTGCGGGATCAGGACTACCTTGGGCAACATAGCAAGACCTAGTCTCAAAAAAAAAAAAAAAATCATTGGGATTTTTATAGGGATTGCATTAAATCTATAGATTGCTTTTGGTAGGATACCCATTTTAATGATGTTAATTCTTTCAATCCGTGAGCAGGGAATGTCTTTCCATTTCCTTATGTCTTCTTCTATCTCTTTTAGCAGTGTTTTAAAGTTTTCTTTATATAGTTCTTCTACATGTTTTGTTAGGTTTATTCCCAGGTATTTAATTTCTTTTCGGTGCAATGGTAAATAAGATGGTTTTTTAAAATTTCTTCTTCTCTTTGACTTTTTGCATATAGGAAAGCTACTGACTTCTGTGTTGTAACAGTGTTTCAAAAGGTTATGTAAATAAATCTATATTCCCTGTGCTGGAGCATGTATTAGTCTATAATTTAACAACTCAGCTTTCAATTTCAAGACCTAAGGTTAGAATATTTACCTTAAAATTCAATAAATGCGTGGGATTTTGAAAATTTTGCCAGATCCTCCCTTATTGCTAATCTTTTTTACACCTGTGCTTTTATCTAATAACCTCCTTGTCTTCAATGCTGTCCCTTCTCCAACAGAAGCAGTAATTCTTTTGACTGAAACAGGCAACCATTCCCAAGGATTGATGGCAGCTGGCTTAAACTTTGCAACAACCTGTGCTTGTCATTTCCACCTTATAAAAAAGTGACTTTAAGAGTGAGGAACCAAATCTTTTTTTTTTTTTTTAATTTAAAATTGTAAATGTTTACTCCTGAGCATGTCAGTAGTTCATTCCAGTCAATGTGGGGAAAAACCTCTGCCATCATTAAATAAAACCTCAAGAATCTATTGAATTTTTACTCTCATATATTTGCAACCTATTAGTCTTTGAGACAAGTCATTTATTTTATAATATTTACTCTTATGGCTGAAAACCCAGTATTTTTATTTTTGTGTTTCTTTAAAATACCAGGTACTTAAAAGTCCTAATACATTCGTAAGTTCTGAGGATTAGGGTAAGACACCTTACAGGTTGGGGATGGGGGAGAGGAGGTGGGAAAAGGGGATTGAGAGTTTAAAATTACTTAAATTTCAGAAAAATATATAGATGCCAAGAAATAGATAAAAAAGAAATCTAATCTTAATTCAACTAGTAAGAATGCGATTTAAAGATGATTTTTCATGTAACAGCAAGTACCAAGACATCTGTTAACAGGAAAGCTGGTAAGATTAAGGTAGCATGACAGTATTTGGAGGGTTATTGGGAAATACCTATCAAAATTTAAGATGCATATATCCTTTGACTCAGCAAATGTTACTAGAACTCATTTCCTTTTACATGTCTGAAATTGTAACTCTATGAATACAATTTAGAGAAGCAATCTTTCAGAATAAAGAATAAAAGGAACCCAAATATGACTATCTGGAATATCCATTTAACACAATTCTGTGTAGTCAAAATAAAACAAAGAAGTTCTTTATACTGTCAAATTAGCTAATCTCTACATTCTATGGAAATTTTAAAGATACTCACATGTTTAGTATGCCACTATTTGCAGGGGGACTACAAACCCAGTTTCTTTTTTATTTTATTTTTAATTTTTTTAATTTATATATAAATTTCACAACATTGTAATCTCAAGGATTTGCCCCCCCCAACCCTTCACCCCATCTCCCTCCTGCTCAAAGTTGTGCGCTTCAGTTTGGTGCTTAGCTTGTTTTGACTTTTCCTCAAGGCTTTTGCTTATTTTTTTCACTATATCCCATATATTAGTGAAACCATTTGGTTTCTGTCTTTTTCTTTATGGCTTGTTTCTGCTAATATGATTTCTTCTAAATACATCCATGTTGTTATGAAGTCATCAAATTTGTCATTTTTAATTGATGAGTAATATTCCATCGTGTATACATATACCACATTTTTTTCATCCAGTCATCCGTTTTGGGGCATTTAGGTTGTTTCCATGACCTTGCAACTATAAATTGTGCTGCAGTAAACATCTGAGCACAGGTGTCCCTTTGTACCCACATGAGGTCTCTTTTGGGTAGATTCCCAAAAGAGCACTTGCTGGGTCAAATGGTAGTTCCATTTTCATTAGCTTGAGGTTCCTCCACACAGCTTTCCATAGTGGTTGAAGTAGTTTACATTCCCACCAGCAGTGTAGTAGTGTTCCTTTCTCTCCACATCCTCGCCAGCAATTCTTGTTGCCCGTTCTTTGGATGTGGGCCATTCTTACTGGTGAAAGGTGGTATCTCATTGTGGTTTTGATTTGCATTTCCCTTATTACTAGCAACGTTGAGCAATTTTTCATGTGCCTGTTGGCCATTTGTATTTCCGGTTTGGAGAAGTGTCTTTTTAGTTCTTCTCCCCATTTTTTGATTGGGCTTTTTGTTTTGCTTTTGTTTAGTTGTGTGAGTTCTTTGTGGATCTTCGTTACTAAACCCTTGTCACTCATGTGAAGGGCAAAGATTTTTTCCCATTCGGTTTGGGCATCTTTTAGTTTTTTCTGTTGTCTCTTTTGCTGTACAGAAGCTTTTTAGTTTGATGTAGTCCCATCTGTTTATGTTTTCCTTCATTTTTTTGCCATCTGTAGATGTTTCCAGAAAGGGATTTTTGAACTGTAGTTCATGGAGAGTTTTGCCCAAGTTTTCCTTATGTATGCTATGGTTTCAGTCTGATCTCTAAGTCTCTTACCCATTTTGAGTTGATTTTTGTACATGGATTAAAGGAGTTTTCTTGGTCCACTTTTTTGCATGTCTTAGTCCAATTTTCCCAGCAACATTTATTGAAGAGGCTATCTTTGTTCCAAGGTAACTTTTTCACACCTTTGTCAAAAATTAGTTGACTATATATGTGTGGTTTTACTTCAGGGCACTCAATTCTGTTCCATTGGTCTGACTGTAAGTTTTTGTACCAATGGAAACAGAGAGCTAGTTTCTTAGATATAAACATAATCTTTACACAATATAACTAACTCTCCAACAAGGAGAAAAGACACATACATACAATTGAATTTTCTTACATTAAATGCCCTTTTATATTTTTTGCGTTTTGTTCAAAGTATATGTATTTCCCATTCAAAATTTTATTAACCAAACAATGTGCATTCAACTGAAAATTCACTTTTGTAATAAAAAATGAGAAGTGTATAAAATCTGCTAATTCTTGTTAGAGAGACAAGCACTATTTTGAATTACAACTCTTCAGAGTTTGAGCATGTGTGTATATATTTAATAGTTTGATAAACACATTTTTAAAGGTATAGAGCTAGCAGAGCTATGTATTCCTACAGACTTCCAACTTTACATTATAATACATTATCTAGTTATAGTTATTATTTTCCAATAAATCTCTCCTAATGTTTATGAGTAGGTTAGGTATTTTTTTGAAATGCTTCCATCAAGTAAGGCATAAATGGAGGACTCAAATTATTGATAGTAGGTTATGGTTAATAATTCTTACTTTAACCCCAGAGATCACAAAGATGTGAAATTTATATGTAAATTATTTAAAAAATAATAATTCTTACTTTAAAGCATAAAGGGAAAACTGTTCCATGTTTCTCATTGAGGTAAGTTACACAATACCCTTGTAGGTATCACTACATAGTTCTACAAAAAACTTTTTGCCAGGTATGAAGATAGCATTATCATAATCTATTTCTTTTGTTTCTCTGGGTCTTTAGTAAAATTATATTGTGTAGTCTTGTGTTATCAAACATATTAATGAAAAAATCATGGATTAATGACTGAGATGAATTCATATTCTTCTCACTGCATCAAGGCAATGACAAGATCATTTGATGAGAAATCACTGGCTCTGTAAAGGGAACAGATGCAGAGCTTCAGCAGATCTTCCTAAGGAGGTTGTTTTTCCACTGTTAATAGCATATGATTGCTTTTGTTAATAAGGAAGTCAGCAGAATCTCTCAAATATTTAATACCTCAACTTTCCAATGTTGCCAACTGCTTCTACAATTCTGTACATACAGATAAGAAGTGACAAGAACCAAACTAACGAGCAGAATAATCTTTTGAGAAAAATAAAGTGTCTCCACATATAATAACAAAAATGACCAATATCTGAGAATCCTCAGTGTGACTAACACTTGCCAGTGTTAGGAGTCACTCCATAAATTAAATAAATACCTGTATAACAGAATCCAGAAATAAAGGATAACATGAAGAAACACACAGAAGACTCAGATAGATAACAACAGTGTTTTTGGACAGAAACAGCATAAGATAATTTAAACAAACAAATGAAAATATAGTCACAAAATTTAAGCACTTTCAGTGATACAGATAACTATACAACATTAATAATACTTCATCCAAGAGAAAAAAGTTTTATATTTCTCTGAAAATGCCACAGTATTCTTGGAACACAAATTATAAGCAACGAGGTAATCTTAATTGGGCAAGTGTTAAGCCTCTGAAAAAAATGTAAAAGGGCAGAATTTGTGACTATACCAACATAAACAGGAATGAAGCTACACAGGAGCAGAGATTTCATGCTATTAAAGGGAAGCCAATATTTTAAACGAAGTTATTATAAATATGATGTTAATTATAATCCCCATGGTAACCACTAGAAAATATCTATATATATATAATAAGAAATGAGAAGGGAATTAAAAAATACTACAATGTACAAAAACAGTAAGAAATGATGGAAGTGAGAAACAACACACACAAAAGAAACAGAAAAATAAGCTGTAGAATTACTTAAACATCAACAATTATGTTCCATGTAAGTGGTTTGAACTCTCCAATCATAAGCAGACTGTCAGAAAAGGGAAAAAAAAAGAAAAAGAAAAAAAATCCCGCGATCCAATATATACTGTCTACAGACTCACATTATATCCAAAGTCATGAGTCAGTTTAAAATGAAAGAATGGGAAAAGATAACCTATAAAACTATAACCAAAAGATAGATAAATTATCTCTCTATGGGGTAGATACATTATCAGAGGAAATAGCTTTTAAGATAAAAAAAAAAACTGTTATAAGAGACAACTGTTATTATATATTGATAAAAGGGTTAATTCTCAAGACAATTGCAAACACATATACACAAAACAGCAGAGTTCCATAAACACTGACGAAAATGAAGAAAGACCTACAACAAATGTTGGAGATTTCAATATCACACTTTTCTTAATGGCTATAACCTATTTAGAAACAAAAAGAATGAAGTTCTGATGTACTACAATATGGAGTCTTACAAAGATTATGCACAAGAGAAAAAGCTATACACAAATGCCACAAACTGCAGAGTTCATTTTTTTATGATACATAAACCCATAGAAAGTAGACTGGCGGTTGCCAAGACTGGGAAAGTGGGGTATAGAGGAGTTTCTACTTAATGGATATGGATATATTTTTAAGACCAATGAAAAAGTTTGGAAATAAATGGAGGTGGTGGTTACAAAATAATGTAAATGCACTAAATGCTACTAAATTGTAGTAGTCCACTTTAAAATTATTAAATTTGTGAATTTCACCTCAATTTTTAAAAGAAAAAAGTGAAATTAATATTAGTGTTATGTTAATTAATCCAACATGTAAAATACTATCTTAATCAACATAAAATAGTGAGATAATTTATATTTTTTCATACTGCTTTTTCAGAATTTGCTATACTTTATATATATATATATCAAGTTGATTCTGACTTGTGCTCGAGTCACATGTAGCTTACAGCTAAATACTGGACAGAAAAGTCTTATACACTACTTGCAGATAATCTTCAACTCCTCTTTATTATAAACTGACATAGCCACCATAAACATAAATGTATGCATATACCCATCTTCGGTTCTATTTTCTCCCCTAAAAGGTTCTTGATGTAAAAGATCCACAGTTGGAAAGAGCCTTTCTTGGTTTCCAGAAGTTGTAAGAGACATATTCTTCAGGTAAATTCCATGTATCCTGCATTTTTCATTAGGTAGTTACTATTCAAAATGTTTCTAATATTATCTCCTGTTTCTAAACTTTAGTGTTCTCCATTTATCATATATTTAACTTGTATGTACCACTTACAGTGTCTCATATACAGCAAGAATTTGACATTCTACACTTTCCTTTTTCCATCACAACTCTCTCACTACTACAAGTAATGGACAATATTTTTATACCGGTAATGATGTGAACATCCACTCTCAGTGGGTTGTTTTCAGTTGAACTAAATAATCAAATTCCACAAAACCTGAATAGGTCACTTAGCATCCTTAACTCATTTTTTTTTTTTTTTTTTTTAAGAAAAATTGGACAGGATGCACAGCCAGGCAACTTCAAGACTTCAAGTTAGCATCAGGCCTCAGGGTAACTCATGGGTTATTCTTTTAACTTCTTAACTGATAGGAGGGAATGAAGACTTGGAGGTAAGTAACACTGAGTGCATAAAATCACTCCTGGCCTAAAAACCCCAAGCAGGACACACAAATGTCTTGACAATTCTATGGGTACAGCTCCTTAAAATCCTGGTAAGGGATATCCAGGTATAAGAAAACACCATACACGAGGCAGACCAAATATCTGACTTTCCAAACCAGGCAGATATTCGCAATCCTCTCAATTTAGAAATTGTTCCCAAGCAGTAATGTATAATAGCACATAATAATCCATCTTCATCAGGATTCTGAATGACCAATGTTATAAAAAGTTAGCCCAAAGAATTTTTCTATAAAGAAAAATGGTTGTCTTCATTAATATCTAAAACAGAATGGCTAAGCAGATAGACATACTTACATACATATTTTGTTTAAAGAGTTGTTTGCTCATTGCAATGCACTTTTTATTAGTTTTCAGAATATGAACACTGCCTGGTTATATTTTTAATACATATTTATATATAATTTAACATATTTGTATAATAAAAATCAGTAAGAGATGACTTAAGTATTTCTTACACTTAAAATAAGCTGTCAATCTGTACTGCTTTTTTAACAAATAAGATATCCTCTAATAATAATGCCATCTAAAATGTCACTACAGAGGCCAAAAAAATTTCCACTGGCAATCTTATTTAAAAAGTAACTATGACAGCAATTCTGAAATATTATATATCTGGAGTTGCAGGGATAGAAAGCAGGTAAAGGACTTCAGAAGACATGCCAATAAGTCTTATACAATACATTTCAGAAGTGGAAAGGCAGGAGGACATACACTCTACTGAATCAAGCCTTCTGAGGAGAAAGCATGGCTGCTGTCAATTAAAAGAAAAGGGATCCCTTTGGGGTCTAAACAAAGCCACCCTCTCTCTTGCTAACATTTCTCCAATTAAGACTAAAATAACTTAAGATTTCAGAGTTTAAGATTTCATTTCAGAGCTAGTGTTTTTAAAGTGTGATTTCCTTAACCCTTCGATTTGTCCATACCTGATACATAGATGGTAAATGACAGAAAAAGGACTCAAAAAACCAGAATAGAAGTTCTCCACTTTTTTATCACTGTTACAACAAAACACATGCATAGATGATATAAATTACTAATGAAAAATGACGTTCACTTTCATATGTATTCATTTACTCAAAAGAAAAAAATTCTATCTCATTCTTCAGTGTTCCAAAAAGCTGCCTGATTCCTGTAGAACAAGTTAAAAAGGAAATATTGCATACGCATATTTATGCATGTGTGGATACTTACATGCAAGTAAACATACACCCGTCTGTTTTTGAACACATACAACTATGAGCATGGGAAATCTAATAGAATTTCTGCTATTGAACTGTTAAAAGTATACTGAAAATGCTTCAAACAAAAAGGGTTTTACTGGCTTCATTTTAAAGTTATTTTTATTTAAGGTTTCTCATTCACTTGCCCCCATTTGTTCTAGTTACACAAAGTATTAATACATCAAAAATGCCTATTTTTCAGAGTTTCAAAAAAAATACTAAAATTGAATCTCCTTATCTCTAAACTGTGTTGGTTGACTACTGGATAACCCCTAATCCAACTGTATTATTGCAAGTGTACTATTACTTACTCAAACCAAAAAGCCTAAAAGTAAAGAAGGGATGATTCCCCAAAGAAAACTAGGCAAGATTAACAAAAGAAACAAGTAAGCACATGTTAAAGTGATATATCATGAAAAAAAGACACAATGTATGTTAATCTTGAGTTCAAAATTTACTGACAAAAACAAAAATAAGTTATAATAAATAGGTATTTTACTAGTGAAGTAGTGAAGGCCTTGTGTGTTAAAATAGGAACTATCCTTGGCTTCTCTGGAGGGGGATATGATTAAACTGATATCTAAGAATGACTGTACTAAAAAAGTGTAACTTGGGAAAGTTTGGAATAGCAAGGAAGTAGAAACTATAAAGGCAGTTAGAAAACAGTATTTGAATACAAATGCTACTTCAATACTGAAGCTTAGTGACAGAACAGTCTTTACAGATAAAAGTAGGAGGAAGAGTTCTAGCCCTTTACTTTCAAACAAAAATGCACAGGAATGAAAAGAGGATATAAAAAAAAATACAAAAATAAAAAGATAACCTTTTCAAGATTGGTAGTTTAAAGAAATTAATATGTAAAAAAGAAATGGTAAATCTAAAGAATTCATAAAGTAATTATAAAAAAAAACCAAAAAGTAATTATAAAGTCAGGCTAGATTAATTCAACAGTTCCTAGAACATAATAGATAACCTGATGAAAAATCAAGTACACAGATGAACGAGATTGGATGTTTTTCCTAAATTATTTAATACATTCAACAGAAAGTATCTAAAGATGAGAAAAAAAACACAGTCCCTAGGGCAACATAGTGCAAAGAGATCAGTTTTGCCTTGAAATACGAAAGATAAACCTAGCTTACTGAAAATATGATTTGAATGCAAAAGTACACGCGAACTAGTTAATAAGTAGTTAATAACTGGGGAATATTCATTTCACCAGCAATAGAGGATTAAAATAAAACTCACCTTACTTTTTTTTTTTTTAGTCAAATCACAGTCAAATCCATCAATCGTTAAAAATGCTTTCACTTACTATCCCTCATTTCACAGAAGATCCAAATTCAGCCTATATTGTTACCTGTAATAACATGCTAGGTCTTAAAGCAGAGGTCAAAAAAACCAACATATATGAGCAATGACTTCTGTTTTAAATGCTTATAATACCTGTAGTGGTGGAGGCTGTGACTGTCTAAAGGAAACACTTAACACTGCACTCCAGCAGCTGCCTTGTTGTAGAAATACAGGTTTAGTATTATGATGATGTTTTGATCTTTTTAGGTAAGCTAGAAATCCTGTCTATATGAAATCTCTCAATTTCTCAAATGCTGATTCATTAATGTGTGGACTGGTTCCATCTTTAATTTTCTTCTTCTGTGTAAAATAATGATTCTTTTAGTTCAAAAGAAACAGAAACTGTTTATATTCATTTTCATCCCTGCATTTATTCTTTTGTTTTGATTTTTTTTTAACTTGAGAGCTATACAAATAAACATAGCTATTTTGGGATCTACCAAGCAACTGCAGGAACAAAAAGGAACAATTAATCAATTAGTACTTTATCCTTAATCCCTTCATAAATGTCACTATAATATAGTTTTCATTTTAGAGTGCTGAAATGAAAACTTTCCTCCTGGCATGAAATATGAAACTTACAAAATCCTCTGACAAATTCATTTAATAATTACCATACAAATCACCAGGAATAATGGCCAAACTTATTCTAGACAAAAATTCCACTGGTTCAAAACTTCCGAAACTCAGGTGTACAACTGACTTTATGAATATTATCTGAGACTTTACAAACTCCCAACGTCTACTTCTTGACTCTTAATGGTTAGATTTTAAGAACTTGTGTTTTAAATTTTCTGATGTGTTCTGATGTGCATCTGTATTTAAGAATGACTGCTTATCCAGAATATTAGTATACAATAAAACTAATCTTAATTTTGAACAATTTAACTGAAAATCTATCACTGAAAAATTCTATTCAGAATAATTTATTTCCTATCACTGCAGGCAGTATAATTAGGCAAATCGCTCCATTTATGGGATAATCTTAAACATTAAGTTGCAAAAATTACATTCCAAAGGAAGCCACTAACACAGCAAAAATATGAGCGATACAGACAGACAGATAAACAGACAGATAGATATCATTACATTCCCCTGGGATCTCCCTTATCTTATCTCATCTTATCACCTGTGAACCTTCATCTTGAAATCATATTAGCAGAAGAAAGTCCAAAAGAAAAAGAAACCATACAGTGACATCTTATATGGGATATAGGAACAACAAACAAAAGGTCAAGAAAAAGTTAAAATAAGCTAACAACAGAACTGGGGCAAGCAGTTAGGGAGGGGAAGGAGGAAGAAATCAGAGAAGGGAAGAACACACAAAAAATACTAAAATAAAATAGCTTGGCAATCTGAAATTTTTTAATAGTTCCTTTATAACTCCTAAGACTTTTAGAGGTCAGAGTAAGGAGCACCCCAGGACCCCCAGACTTGCCTGCTCTAAATGGATTCTGTCATCTGCTGCATCTTATATATGGGAACAAAAAATGTTCCCATATATAAGACCTCAACAAAAAAGAACTATAATATAGTTAATGTACATACAAAAGAAAGCAAAGAGAAAGAATATAGTCAAAACACTTTTCAGTTATACAGCCAAAGCTATCCATCCCCTCATGGGTTGAAATGTCCCACCAAATAGGGTTGGGCCCAAAGCAGGGCCAACTAAGGTCTGAAAGCTTGCCACAGGTCTAAGACATCTGGCAGGGATAGAAAAGAAGCAGAAGGGGCCACATAAGCCTGAAAGGAAAAGAGCAAAATCAAAATACAAATCAAGATAAAGGCTGCCACTGTCAGCCCCACATGAGTCTCTCAACCATATCTCTTTTTTAAGTGTCTCCATCCAGGTCCCCCAAATCCGTGGTATGTCCAAGGTGGAGATGCAAGTGCATCTTCTTCTTCACATCTCTATGCTCCATGTGCCTCTATTCAAGATCTTCTTTTCTCCTCTCAGCCTTTACTCCCTCGTTCTTTTAAGTTTCCTAGATGTACCCTTCCTGAGGTAGGGCAGGAAAGCTGAAATCTCCCCTTTCTACAGACATCATTCAGTTAAAAGACTACATAAACCTCTGACTACCTCTCCTAACTCACTCACTCACTCACTCACTCACTCACTCACTCACTCACTCACTCACTCACTCACTCACTCACTCACTCACTCTTTCAACATAACAGATATTTTTTCCACTCCTGAAACAGTTTTCTTCTACAATCCCCCATGATATTTTTGCCTTCGTAAGCATTAGCAAAGAGGAATCTTCCTAAAAGATGGATTTGGTGTTATTTCCCTTCTAACGCTTATATCTAAAATTATTGTATTATTTCCTCACATTTTTACTTTCTGTCTCCTACCTACAGGATTTATGTTTCATATAAACAGGGGCCTTTTTTCATGTTCACTATAATATCAAACACAATGTTATCTGAAATACACTGATTGATATATATGCAATTGCTGAGTCAATGAATAGAAAAGCACATAACTTCCCAATCTCACTTTCAATTCATTATGACCTGCTGTGAAAACAAGTGTTTCATTAAATTTTAGTCCTACGTAAGATTAAAGTAAGGAATTTCCTTTCCCCAGCCTCCTCTACCTTCCTACTCTGAGTTTTCTTCCTTCAATCTTTACCCTAGACTCTTGTGATAAGGTTATTCTGACTTGGTGTAAAGCAAATCTAACAAACTTCAGAAGCAACTCCTGTAACAGAGAGAAATAAAGGGAAGTATCTTTCAATAACCAAAAAAAACACAAGAGAATTTTTTAATTGAATCATTCTGAGAGGTCAACCTCAGATCTCAAGAGTCTTAAGTCTTTCAGTGACCAAGTGCACTCTGGATCCTAAGAGAGGATAAGTAGAAGTAAATTCAGGAGAAGGAGAAAAGTGAAAGAAAGGGGAGAATGATTTTCCTGATAAAAGATCACCTCATACAAAGGTCACTCCTTTCTTCAAGAAGTTAACTATCATGAAATACCACTATTAAATACAATCTTATGCAATATAAGAAGCAGCCTAACAATATACAGTAAAAACAAAAATATAAAGAACAGAGAAAAGCAGACCACACATGTAATAAATTTAATAAAGTAGAACAATATTTTTATAGTCTGCACCCCAAGACTCAATGCTGAGTAGGGAAATAAACTGGGATTCAAGATACACTGTATCAGAAAGTCTTACCAACCTGAACAGTGCTTAAAATATTTTGGAAAACTGCAACACTGATTCAAATATAATTCTTGGGAAATATTAAAAAGATAACTTGGTAAAGGGTATTAAAAATGCAAAAATTCCACAATACTTCAAAGTGAAGTATCTGAGACAAATTTATTCTAGCTAGATATTAAAGTCTATGGGAGAGGTTAAAAAGCATAGCAAAGTGAGTAAACGAAAAGAAATGAAATATAAACATTGATTTAAAAATTATCTTAATAGCAGATTATATTTGGTTACCTAGAAAACACCGATAAATACAAAAGGATGTTTAGTGTCCATCTGGCATATAATAGGCTTGGAAGTCACTAATCTGTGCTAACAAGTAAAAAGCTGCATGAACTGAAAAATCCTCAACTTTTCTTAGATCCCAAGAGAAAAGTGAGGTGTCAGAGGGCAAACTACTGTCCCCCCAAATTGTAGATAAACAGATTAATACAGACAAACAAAACTTGTTGGAGCATAAAGTCAAAAGCAGAGTGCAGAAACCACCAAAGGAACCAATTCCTGTAAAGGTAGAAACTGATTAACTCCTAAATGCATAATGTGAACAAGTCTGAGATACAATCTTCAAGGGACCAGTCATTCAACTATTGCACACTTTCATGAATTTACCTCCTAGAATTCTACCAACTTCTTACAATGTAAACCAAAGAAAAATACTTTCAATCTCCCAAGAGTAAAAGGGATAAAGGAAACAGCTGGCCATGCATCAGAGTACTTTTTTCCTTAACATATGTGTCCCAGGAAGGAATGGTTTATCTAGGAGTTTCATCAAAGGCCTAAATGACTTATAGGAAAAATGAAATCCCCAACTACACCTATTCCAAATAACCAGTCTTACCTAAAGAATGTTGAAAACAGAACCTAAGAATTTGTTAATTCTAGACACACACCATGACAAAAAACAAATCTAAGCATTTTCTGGAAATCTAAGACATAGTAATGTAATTATAATTAACAATACTATATTTTACACTCGAAATTTGCCAATAAGGAAGACCATAATTATTCCTACCACAAACACAAAAAAAGGAAATGGTAACTCTAACAGGCTAAATATGTTAATTTGACCAATTGTGCTTATTTCAAAGTACACCTATTAAAAACCATCAACTGTATACCTAAATATGGGTAATATTTATTAATGAATTAATGTGTCAATAAGGTGGGGGGGAGGAAGACTGAGATTAGTAATAGTCCTATAAAACATTTCTCTTCCCTCCACTCTTTGCCAGATTACTAAATATCTGTTTCCAGCACTTTTACCCAGTACATCTTATCTGGCTATCAAGAAAAAAATTAGAAGGTATATCAAAAGACAAAAAACAAAGACAGATCAGTCATCAGAACCAGATTCAGATGATAGGGATTTTGGAATTAATAAATCAAGAATTTAAAACAAGATTAGTATGGTAAGACCTCTAATATACAGACAATATATAAGAATAGATGGGCAATGAAAGTAGATGGAAATCCTAAAGGAAACAGGAAATTATTAGGGAATCCCTTCTGGAAATGCTATCCGATTTCCTTTCCCCAAAGTTCCACTACCATCCTACCATCCAGGTTGCCGTCTCCTCTGGATCCTGACCACAGGTTAGGTGGAGCTTTCACTGTGTCAATGGATCAAGAAACTTGTTCTCTTGTGCAGTGAGGACTGCTTCTCACAGCTGAGGGCACATAAAGGGGATATTGTGTGAAAACCACTATCCTCATTCTTCATTGTCCCTAATACCATCTGTCCAAGATACACCCTGCAACCAGTATGACTGAGAACTAAAAAGGACCAGGAGATAGAGCTAGAAGCGCTACTTACTATTTAAGAGATGAAAATATCTGGGAATTATGTCCTGTTCCATTTCAATATAAGATAAGTCTTAACAGAGATTGCCCTGACAAAAACAAACCCCAAACAACCATATCTTATAAATGTTTTGTGCAGCACCAGACAGAAATAAACCCCAAACAACCATAAATGTTTTGTGCAGCACCACCACATCATCAATTGTAAAGCAGAATATAATCAGTCAAGTTACAGGAAGTAAAAAGTTATTCTGGGATCACTATGAACATCACAATGCTTGAATATGCCAATGGTAATAAAAATCAGTTCAATATTCAATTATTTATGACAATAAAAATCAGTTCACTTTCCATTAATTATGCAACATCCATAACTAGGATAGCCTAATAAGTATGAAACAAGAGAAAAAGAACTCCGAGAAACCCAGAAACTTATCAGAAAAATACATTACACAAAGCAGAACTTGCTACTGAACAGAGCTGGGTTGATTTGGTAAACAAAATTGGTTCTAAAGATGATAACACTTGGAATTTGTGACTAGGAACATCATGCATACTTTAAAAAAGTAAACTGTGTTCAAAATCTTCCACTGTTCTTTTTACTGCTGAGCTGACTTTTTATAAGTCATAATTTCTGGTATGTTTTTAAAGTAAAAAATGTTGTAAGGTAAGAGCGTATCTGGTTGTATTTCAATATTTTCATAAGTTTGCCTTAAGAAAAGTTGAAAACATTAATAAAGGAAAAGGAAATGCTAGAAACACTGGAACAGAAATGTATGTTTATAGCATGCTCATTAATAAACTGCACATTGCTGAGGAAAGAATTTCTGAGCTTGACGATACCTCAATAAAAATCTTCCAAACTAGTCAGGCGTGGTGGTGTGCATCTTTAATCCCAGCCTAGGAAGGGAGGCTGAGGCTAAGAATCGCTTGAGTCCATGGGTTCGAGACTACCCTGGGCAACATGGCAAGACCTAGTCTCAAAAAAAATAGCTGGGTGTGGTGGCGCATGCCTGTAATCCCAGCGACCTAGGATGCTGAGACTAGGGGTCACTTGAGTGCGGGTTCAGGACTACCCCGAGCAACATAGTGAGACATAATTTCTACAAAAAAAACAAAAACAAAAACAAAAAACCCTACCTTAGAAGACAGTAAAAGTTGTTTTTTCAGAAAAAGAAACTAAAGATCATAATTTGAATCTAAAAATAAAGGGAAAAACTTTAAAGATAGTAAGTGAAGGAAAAAGAAAAACTTTTTCTTATTAATTGATAGAACAAAAAAGTTTGCTCAAAAAATAATAATGTATTAATTAGGTATGCTTGTATGTATGTGTGCATATATATATAAATATAGATATAAAATACAGTAGACCCTTAAAAATGTGGAAAATGAGGTAGATTTAGCCACCCACATGTAAATGGATATCACCCTCTCCCAAACTATTAATAGTTTGCTGCTGAATAGAACTGTTACCAATATCATGAACAGTTGATCCACACATATTTGGTATGTTACAAGTATTAAACACTATTAAAATAAAGCAAGCTAGAGAAAATTAAATGTCATCAAAATCATATGCAAATCATCATAAATGTCTTCATTACTGTCACCTTCAAGTTGAGTAGACTGTAGAGTGGGATGAGAAATGGGAAAATCTGCATTTAAGTGAACCCACACCATGTTATAGAAGGGTCAATTGTACACAAACATGCACAAACAACAGAGGGCAAAGAAATCTCAATTAAATAATTTAGTTAAGTGAAAATGAAATCACAATTTGTCAAAATTTGTAAGATGCAAAAAAAAATGAATATATTAAGAGAAATAAACATTTAAAACCAATCATTTAAGCTAACCACTGAGCAAAGTAAAAAAAAAAAAAAAAGAGCAAATTAAATCCAAAGAGAGCATGAGATTAAATAACAAAAATTGAAGCAGAAATACGTAAAAGTGAATACAGAAATAATAAAGAAAAATCAAGGACACCAAAAGTTAGTTATTTGAAAGTTTAATAAGCTATTAAGTCTCTAATCAAGTTAACTAAGAAAAAGAGAGGACACAAATTACTAAAATCAGAAATGAGAAAGACATAACTGTAGATCTCAGGTATATTGTAGGATACTAAGGAATATTACTAACAACTCCATGCCCACAAATTTGATGACCTACATGAATACGGACCCAATGTATCAAAACTCTCTCTCAAACACACACAAAACAATCTGAAAAATAAATTAATAAATAAAAAAAAAAAAATAAAATAAAATTAATAATAAACTTCCAAAATAAAAAGTACTAGAACCAGATGAGTTCACAGGTAAATTTTACTAAACACTTAAGGAAAAATTATGCCAATTCTCTACAGCCTCTTTCAGAATATTAACAGAGGAAATACTTCCTAACTCCTTCTATGAGGCCATTGTTAACTCAATACTAAAACCAGACAAAAATATTACAAGAAAACTACAGACTAGTATCTCTAATGAACAGTTATAAACATTTTAAACAAAATATTAGCAGGTGAAATTCAGCAATAAACAAGTCAGATTTATCCCAAGCACGCAGAAATGGTTCACCATTGGGGGAAAAAATCCATCACATCAGGAAAGTACAATAAAATCATATACTCTTATCAATAGATACAAAGAGTTTAATAAAATCTAACACCCAATTTATGATTTTAAAAAAAAAGGTCAGAAAAATAGGTATCCTGGTAAGACTACCTACACAATTCCTATGTATTACATCATATGTAATGAGGAGAAACTAGAAGCTTTCTCACTACGATCAGGAACAAAGCAAGGAAGATTCCTGTCACCACTCTTTTTTAACAACATTATCAGAAGTCCTAAGCAATGTAGTAAAAGAGGAAAAGGAAATAATATGCATACAGATCTTCCAACACTATAGTGGAATTTCTTGCTAATTGAAGAAGAAAAAGATAACAGATACACAAATTGGAAAGGAAAACTAAAAGTCTATCAACAGATGACATGATAATTTATGTCAAAAATCTGGGAAAAAAAATGAAATAATGCCTGGAAGTAAATACATTACAGAATGTCATTACAGAAAAATAATTATCATTTACATTAGCATCCAAAAAGTGAAATGCTTACTGTCAAGAAAATGAAAAAAAGAGGCCAGAGTCTGGGAAAGTGTCAAAAATGTAATTATCCTGTCAAATGGGCAAAGAAGCCAACTTGATGGGGTTTTCAATGGCCAAATATGGACAACAAATCATGAGGATGACAACAGCAATGAATTATAACCCATGTGATAGAAATATTTAAGTAAATGTGGGAAGGAAAAGAAGCTTATCTACAAAATTCCATTTAATAAAAGTAGAAGGGATGATGGAACAACCAACACTTGGCAAACATCACAATAATTGAGCAGGTAAAAATCAAGAACAAATTACTATTAAAGACAATGGGCAAGTGTACAACAAGAAATGGTTATTTTTATTTATAAAAGTTTCAATGTTTCTCCCCAGAAGATGCTAATTACAGAGTATTGAGCAACTGAAAGTTGGCCAATATCATCCTAAGTGATCAAAGTTCACATTATCAGTATGGAAAGTATCAGTATCATGAACACCTCCTGACATGAAGCACAAGGAAACCATTAATTCTATAGTTTTTACCGACAATATATAATTTGAATTTAATTATGAGTGAGTATCAGACAAACCCAAACTTAGAAGCAGTATCAAATAGTTGGCCAGTACTCTTCAAAAATTCCAAAGACTAAAAGAACTGTGTCCAAGGTTAAAGGAAATTATGGTGGACAGACTATTTAATGTAATAAGTGCTGGACTGTCTCCTGAACTAGAAAAAGTACACTCATAGAACAATTAATCAAACTTGAACATATCGGTAGATAGCAAATATCAATGTTAATTTTCTTATTTTGCTATGTAAAATGTTAACATTTTGGAAAGGTAGCTGAAGATTATGAAGATTTTTATCTATTTTTCCTACACTGTAGGTATAAAATTATTTCGAAGTGAGAATGAATACATATGCATAAACATTTCCTGTAGGGATATAGCAATATGAGGACTAATTTAAACTTACTTTTTCCAAATCACTGTGAGTAGCTTTGAATGATAGCACTTTGGTATATTACATCAAATACAGTCTCACTGTAACCTGTATTCTCCCCCTAGCAGGAAATCAATATTTGTAAATCCTTCATTACCAAAAAATCAATCATTTACATCTAATATTAAATTCAGAATTTCTCGACGACAAAGATCTAGATTTCAGTCATCTACATTCCCAATGCTTAAAATCTTAAGACCTACAATACAGAAAACCTCAGAAATGCTAGCGCTCATCATTCATCTTTTCTCTGACATACAGTAATTCTGGATGTATGTTGTCACTAGTTCATTTGGTATCAACCAATCACCAACCAACCAACCAACCAAACCTAAGAACAAGGTAAAATCCAGGAGACAGATGCAATCTAAGTAAAAACAAATGCTGCAATCTCCACTGGCTTGGTTGCTTCTATCAGCCTACTATTCTGAAACACATGTGTCATTGATCCTTTTGGACCACTACAGTGAAACATCTGTCACTAAAATATTTAGCAAACATATACTGACTGTGAATTAAGACAATTTTTTTTACTAAAAAAGGCCTAAATAATCTTTTTACAAAAACTAAACTTTAACACCAGGGATTTAGATAATCCCTACTTTGGCATAACATGGGTAATTAGATATTTATTACTGGCTCTAGGACTTTGGTCATTCAACAATTAGTAGGCAAATTCTCATGTATCACTGAGAATTATATTTTTAAAACATTTATCTTTAAAAACATAGTTTCTAAAAGGCAAAATAAAACATCTATGGAGCACACAGCAGATGATGAACATATACAGATGATAAAGAACTATTTTAAGATTATCTAGAAATGTTAAAAAATTTTATTCAGTTCAAGAGATGTACGTACAAAAGCTAATGCTTATTCAAGTCTCAGAATTATTGCACACCTAATACTGTAAAATGAATTTACTAAATAATTGCCAACTTCAAACAGAATTATACAATGAAATCAACATACTAAATTCTTTCATATTTTAATACCCCCAAAAAGGGCAAATAAGATTATTCTGGAATTAGTTATACAAAGATTAAGTCCAGCGCAAAATTTTAAAGGCAGAAGCACCAGAAATCATCTGAGTCATCTTATTATAGCAAGATGAAGAATTAAGGTTTCTAAGTTGTTAAGGTAAAATATCACATCAGTTAAGAGTCTGAAATCTGTATTATGACTAAGTCTGAGTCTCAAATTTGTCATTCACAGCTTAGCTTCATCATCCCTCAATGTCTTCATCTAAAAAAAATTAATTACAACTGTTCCATAGAGTCACAAAATTAAATGCATTTATTAGGGCATTTAAAGTATTTAGAAACAGTATCTGGTACATAATAACCCATCAAAAACTTTTTCAGCAAAAACCATTAACTATTACAGAAAACTCAAATCAAGACCACAGTAAGATACACTTTTTATTATAACCATTCTCTTATATGGCCAGTAGGTGTATAAACTAGAACTATTTGCAAACGCAACTTGGCATTTTACTCAAAACTTAAAAATTTGCAACCTATCTTACAATCCAGTTAATTTACACTTAGTTACATACTCAAGAGAAACTTCAGCACATGTATCAGAAGTGTAACAAAAATGTTCAGAGCAGTAATGTACCAAAACAGCAGATAACTGGAAAGAACTCAAATATTCTTAGAATATGTATACTGGCAACTCTAAATATGGCAGTATAAAACAATCTTAATACTATATCAAAAAATGAATACATCATGGTAATATATCACTGAGGTTAAAAAAAAAAAAGATTACATTCCATGAGTCCACAAATTTATCATTAATATACTGACTGAGATTATTCTAAATGATATTTGTCAATAAAAATGGAATTAAATTAGTAGACTACTGAGGTCAATAAATCAATAATGCCTTTACAGTGACTGGTCTAATTCTGTGCATCGAAGTTATTTAAGAAAACACGAAGGGTTATATATAATCGGCTTTGCAATGTGATAATACATAAATGTTTAACATAGCAAAATGCTTAATTCTTTTCAGTTACTACCCAAAATCATATAACCCATCAGAAATTTTTCAAGTAAAAGACATATAAAAAATCAAATTCTCATCTCATTATAAACCAACCTCTACCATTCCCCAAAGCAGAATTCACACCTAAAAGACAGAGATGGCCTCAGCAAACTAGTGACACAGCAGGACTCCTATTTATCTACCAATCCAACTATCCTTCTGCCTGATCATTATATCAAAACTTTGTTTTGTTTTAAAGTTCACTACTTTCATCAAATTTTTGCTTTTGTTTTGAATACTATGTATACTATCTGAAAAGTGTTTCTAAAAGATTTTATTCACTACTGTCAGCTAAAACAAAAACAACTACAAGTCATAAGTAGATGGTAACCATAAATACTAATAGAATAAAAACCAAATAGTATTGCTATCAACCTGAGTCTATGACTCTTCCCTTATTTTAAAAATAAAAACACACATCTGTAAAAACACACTTTGACTTAAGATTCAAAAGAACATTAAGAAAGGAGTAAGTCATCAATTTAACTTAAATGCTAAATCGTTAATTTAATTTAAATATTACTGTTTATTAAATAACTGAAATTATCTTATAGGACAGAGGCACTTTGGAAGAGGCTGTATTAACCTCAATTCAAAAATTTAGAACTACTTCAAATAAAACAGTACTTGGCTATTTAAATTAAGTAAAATTTAAAAACTAGTTCTTTACCTACTCAAATCGCCAAATAGTCAAATGGCAGGTACTTGATAGGACAAATAGATAATTCCCATTATCATAGAAAGCTTTATTGGACCAAATCCTTCAGATTCTGAAAGAATTCTGTTAAGGTTAAGTGACAGTAAATGAAAATAAGGAAAATTTATCAGGAAAAAAGGTATCTTTTAGTAAAGTAATAAAATTCTCAGAAAGAAATGAGTCAATGAACTGAAAGCTAGTAGTAAAAACATCTTTTTTCTTTTTCTACAAGCCCTTCATAGTTAGATAAGCACAAAACTGGAGATGAATTAAGGCAGGTACAAATTACCCTTCCCCCAGTTAAAACAGTAAGGCCGTTATGTTACTGCAATTGTGAAACAGATGTAAAAACCTTGAAAAGAAAATAAGATTAAAAAACCAATATCCTATCTGAATGCACACTTGCAAAACTGTAGGCTTACTGTGTATCAAACATGTTTAACATTTGAATCTATAAAAATTATAATTTTCTTACCTTCATTAATAAAGTAGTAATAAGCACTCTCAAATAATGGACAGAATATCAGTAACACTGATCATTTAAAAATAATAGGTCTTATATGGTGAATTCTCATTTACCATTCCAAATGCAAAAAAGAAAATTTCCTTTATGGATAATTTCTCCTATCCAAGTTTTCTACAATGCGATTGTATTATTTTTGTACTTCAAAAAATTCTATTAAATTTTGGTAGATCTCTATGTACACTAACTTTTGGTTTAAAATGTCACTCACTATAATTAACAGCAAAAACATGTCTTTGTCTCAGGACCAATAACCTCATACACCAAAAATGCTACTTCTCACCAGAGTACATACACTTCCTCTCAGCAAAGTAGCACATGCACTAGGGATATATAATGCTTTAAGAATATAAATACACTAACATTTGGCAGTTAAAATTTTTTCCTAATATAGCTGGGCATGGTGGTGCATGACTTTAATCCCAGCCTAGGACAGGAGGATGAGACTGGGAATTACTTGAGTCCATGGATTTGAGATAGGCCCCGGAGTTATGTAGCAAGATCTAGTCTCAAAAAATAGCTGGATGTGGAGGCACATGCCCGTAATCCCAGCTACCTGGGAGGCTGAGGCTGGGGATCACTTGAGTCCAAGGTACCCCGGGCAACGAAGTGCATTTTCCTGGAACATAGCGAGACCTAGTCAGTCAATCAATTCATCAACCTATCGATCAAATATTTTGTTTGCCCTAATATAAACAATTAAAAACATTTCACACAGGAAATATAACTAAACTACTTATTAGAATACATGAATCCACTGAGACTTATTACATTTAAAATAAACATATGCTTTGTAAGGTTGCTGTGGGATGCATTTCCTTATGCTGATTTTTTCACGTAAGTGAAGAAATCTGAGAAGCAATGATGTAACATTTATTATTTATAATCTAGCTAAGCAATTCAAACCTGAATTCTCCTGCAGTACCTCAAGTGAACCTTGAAATGCACTCCCCTGAGTATCCTATGCCTTTGAGTATCCTATACTTTACCTTTTTCACAAAATGAGCTGAACATAAATGTATATATTCAGTATCAGTTGGGAGGTACATCTTTATAAATAACAACATCCCATATACTGAACTGTAGCTTAGAACAGGAAGTTTTTAACTACAAAGTTCTTGTCCAGCATTACATTTTGATATAAACAGCACAGAAAAGAACATAACTCAAGTCAGTCTAGCATCACAGTAAGTCTAAGCTGTTTTATAAAAAGTCTGTGTATGTGCACATGCATACGCACATACAAAGGTACACTTTATGAAGAGGTAAAATACAGCATGCATTAATGTCATGGTCCAAAAAAATTTCAAAGCCATTACTTATTTTAAAATTGTGTTAAGTTCCATCTTCCTGGTAAATGGAGAGAGTAATAACACTTAAAATGGTTACTATGAAGGCTAAATACATAAAATGAGTTTAAGACAGTGCTGGTAATCACTGACATATTAACTATCATTTAATAATGTACTGAAAGTTATATAAAAATTCAAGGAGTATAAGACATAAGAGAATGAATTTCCTTTATAAGTAAATTACTATTAAGTAATTTATAATATAAATTTCATTTATATATATATTCACATTTTTGTGAATTCTTGGAAGCAGTCACTTTATAGGAGGAAAAAATATTAGGGAAAAACCTATGACACAATTATATCACTCCTATAAATTTATCCCAAAACGGGGAAAAAAGTCACTTTTTCTACTACTACCTAGTTAGATCTACTTGGACAGTGTTAAGTGCAAAAAGTGATAACTAGAACTCACACATTAAACTTTTTTTTTTAAACTTGATGCATGCTGGGGCCCAGTGGACATTACACAGCTCTAGTCTCAACAGCAACAGGGTTTATGTAAGATCAGATAAATTCTTTTTTATGGGGGTGGGGAAGTGGTTTCCACTTAAGCAAATTTGCTCTTTCCTAAAATATCTAGAAAAAAATTGCTAAGGAAAGTGCTTAGAGGACAGATTTTCTCATTCATCTGCTGTTTGTCCCTTTCTTTTTAAAAGGGGAGGATTAAAGAGTATCCTAATCTTGATATACATATTAAAGTTATTTATTATATGTTTTTAACTTTTATTAAATTAATTAAACTTGGTTCTTTGGATCAAAAAACCTTGAGAAGAATAAGTATTTCCAAGTTCCTGATTAATTAAGATATTTATTCATAGCTAACTAAGTAACTTTAAATTCATTCCTAACCAAATTTCAGTAATTACATAAGGTAACTATTTTTTAATTAACAAATTATATGGTTTTATAACTACAATGTTGTTTAGTTGTTGATGACTATAAAATTAAATATAAGCTTACAGACCCTAACTGGTCTAAATTAAAGCTATCAGATTAAATCAAGAGCAGTGAACTACAGCTTACCTATCAATAGGAACCCTAGACTGAATACAGTACAAAATGAAAATGTCTACATTTTTAATAAACTATAAAAATATTTCCTCTCCCACGAAAAGTAAACTTTTGTTCTTCACAGTTACATTTGAAATCTCCTGCATTCAACTCTGAAAGATGTCCTTTCCTTATGAAAATGTGGAAGTGATGTCCAAAGTCACTTGTACTTCCAAAACGTATTCAGGTTGAAACTGCTTTAATAACAAGTTCTAGAAGCATACTCCTTTTATAATTAACAAGCAGTATTAAAGCTCAAACAATAAAGTAGGTAGACCTGAGTCTTTATCTCTTCAATTAGTCTTGGTTCAGAACATTAAAGAACATATTTACAATACTAATTTATATTATGTTCTGCATGTAAAACTTTTTAAAAGTCTTCCTGAAAAGTTGCTCTTTAACATTTATACTAAAACATCGTTTTCTAAGAGGTCAATAATCCTTTTTAAAAAGTAATTCTATCTTCAGATTAAATGAAAATAAGAACTGATAATTTCATAAACATAGTAACTTTGTCCTCAAGAACTGAAAGTTCTTTTTACAATTCCCTTTTCTCTAACCAAAAAGTTGCTACTGTTGGGAGGGAGGCTACATTTATCCTCTGATGTAAGGACACATTATCCTGATTTTACAGATTGAAAATCAACAAACACAGACAGGTTCCAGTACTTACCAGTCTCAATGCTACAGAAGCAGCAACCATAGAATCATGTTAACTCTGAACACAAGGTAAATAGTAGAAAACTAAACAGTAAATTTTGGATTGAGGTCTTTCTAACTACATTAAGACTGGAGTACCCAAAAGATACAAACCTCCTATCAAAGAAAATGTAATTTCCTTGGCCAAGATACTGTAATATAAACTCACAAAAACTTAGTTCTTTAAAAAACTTAAACTGGGCAATTCATGTGTCTATCTTCTCATCTACTTCCCAACTGCCAATACCTTTTATCTGAGAAGACTTCCACAATAGGTGATGCAATTATTTTCAATATTCTCAGATTCTTCCAGATAAAGCCTTCCCTTTTCTTATCCTAATTCCGCTGATATTCTCTTGAACTTCCAATTCCAAAATTTTTATTCCTGATTCTTTTTTTTTTTTTTTTGAGACTAGGTCTTACTATTTTTGGCCCTGGAACCGCAGGCTCTCGTTGCCTGGGGTACCACAGATTCAAGCAATCCCCAGCCTCAGCTTCCCAGGGAGCTGGGATTACAGGCATGCACAACCACGCCCAGCTATCTTTTTTGGAACTAGGTCTTGCTACCGGGCCCAGGAGGGACTCGAACCCCAATCCCTAGCCCTGGCTGCTTCATAGGCTGAAGCTTACTGGCATGAGCCACCGTGCCCGGCCTTTATTCCTGATTCTTAAACAGACCATTGTCAACAATCATATTCACTCTAAATCAACAAATTTACATTAAATACAATGGTGCTGGCTCAGGATTCCACCCCATTAATGTCATCACTGTGGATGGAGTCTCTGTTCTCCAATCAAAAGCTTTCTTCCAGTTTTTCCCACTACCATTCCACATACTCTTTAACTTTATTCACCAATACATTCAGTCCCTCAAATAGTCCCTCAAAAAGTCCCTCAAATAGCTACTAATTTGAATGTGTCTAAGTATTACCTAAATTTTTTACCCTTAAAATCTAGTCTGGTCATCAAGTATGTGAGGTATAGAGTGTAGTGTAGCATGAATGGATGCATCTTTACCACTTACTCTCTTGTGAGGCTCTACACAAATTACTAAACCTATATTAAGTCTCATCTATAGGTAATACTTAGATTACATGCTTGCAACAAGGATTAAGTCTAGCAGTATCTGAGAAGCAGTGAAACACTGTGATAAACTCCTTTCCTGAGCCTTACTCTACCAATTACCTGCCTTCCCTTAAATCTTATTTTCCATTCCTCCCCATTAACTGACATTACCTAGTTTAAAAAATAACCTCAATTCCTACCTTCCCTTGGAATGACTACTACCTTACTCTCTACTGTTTCCACTTATCACTACCCATTTTATCTTAATCACTTTCTGAATTCTCCTACTGCTGAAGACTGTTCTGTCTTTTGGATTCTCTCCTCCCTCTTCTAAACATTGCTGCGCCTCACTATCCAACTTTCTATTACTATTTATTACTCCCCTTGGGTAGTTTTCCACTGCCTTCAACTATTACATATGTTGAAAACATAGCATTTTTAGTGGTGCTGAAGCAAATACGGAAAACATAGTATTTAAATCTACCATCATCTCTTTTTTTACTGCCAAACCTATATGACCTAAAACACCTTATAAGAATACCTTATAAGGGAGGCACTCACAAATTCTGAATGGTCAAAACTGAGTTATTTCTCCATTAAGTCTTCTTTACTTCTTCCCAATCCATTAAAAAAATATCCCATTTAAAATGTTTACATTATACCATTCTCCCTACTCCCTCCTTTATGGCTACTGAGGTAATCATACTTGCTATCTGAACTGTTTCACAAATTCATCACCAATTTTCAGCTATAGTCTACCTTATTCCATTTTCCTTTATGAATTTCAGTCAATTTTCTTCTCTATTCAATCAACTGTCCAAACAAGATGTAGTGTTAAGTTTTCTATGCAACTTTATTACTCCCTTACTTTAAACAATTACTCCCCACTAACTACATGATAAAGACTTAAGTTGATGCTTTTCATTATTATCCCACTGACCTAGGAGTTATGGTGAGAAACAAGGGAGAGTACCTCAAAGAACAAATTTTCTTTGAGTGCTAAGTGTTTTACGTGAAAAACAGTAATTTCTTTCAAAATTAATGTTTATGTATGAGAAGTTCAATAAGCGTTCCGTATCTTTTCAAGAAAAACGGATTTCTAGGACTTTTTGTTACATGCATCTTGTGGGTCTCAGTTCCAAGCTTAGCCACCATCTTGTCCCAAGGTTGATACATATTTGAGCACAAATACAGACGATTTACAATCTGGCCCCAACCACTCTTCCATACAGAAAACTACTGCTTTTATTTAACTTTGCTTTTTTCCTTCAACATTTGTTTTTGTTTTCTCCCTCTCTTCTTAAATGCCCTTCTCTTTTCCACTACCTTCATCTAGGCTGACTCCTAAAATACCACCTCTTCTACAATGCCTTCCTTCATATACAGCTCCTACCTTATCAACCACCCAAGGTTGAAACACTTTTTCCTTAAAACTTCAAGAACTTCATAAGCTGAGCAGTTATCACATTTCAGGGGCATCTAATTCCCTTCAGTATAATGAAAGCAGTTATCAGTTTTACTTATCTTTGGATCTCCAAGACTAAGGAAAAGTCAAGTATGTAGCAGACACTCAAATATCACTTAATTTTTAAAAAAATGTTAAAAATGGTATGTTTTGGAAAATTGTAAGAAATCCATATATAAAATTCAGCAAACAAAATCCTAAAGCACTCTGCATTACTAAAGGTACAAATCCAGTATTGATTCTTAATTCCAACTTCAGCATTTCAATATAACTCACAATAAAACGCTTAAAAGTTTAGCAAAAAAAAAAAAGAGAAAAAATTTGATGACTTTACACCAAAGCTAATGGAACATTCTGATGTGGTAAAAGCTATAACTTTGGAAAGGTGGCAATAGGAAAGTCACAATTCAACAAATTTCATCTTAATTTGTGGTAAACTAACCAGAGGATATGAATATAGAGATTCATTAATAGATACTGTTAATTGTAAAAGCAATTTCTAACTATATGAAGATGTGTCTAGTCTTATACAACAGTAGAGTTAAAAACTACCAGTCAGGAAAATGACATTCTACATTGCTAGGTACAATAGTTTATACTTAAACAATAATCCCTGATATACAAATAAATTTAGGAATAAAATTATAAAACTGATTATAGTAAAATTTAATTTCCAATTATTCTGGAATTTACAAAAACTTGTTCTTTACCTTAATGTAGAAAGAGAAAACAAATTCCAAAATAATTCCGTAACTTCAGATACAAAGTAACTTCCACCAGTCAATCCACAAGTATGAGTAACAGGAATGATACATACATATTTTGGAAATGAAAAGAAAATCACTTAGAAGTTGGAACTCATGAACTAAAAGAAAGAAAAATTTAAAGCCTAAAATTCTATGCAGAAAAGGTATACAAAAACGTATTTGTGAACACGTACATTATAAATGTATAAATTATGAACATTTACTTGTATATTACCAGTAAAGATTGAATAACAATATTACACTGATTGTATTACTTCTCTCCCTTAATCTTCAAATGTGATAAACTATGTTGATTCCTCATGTTGATCCATTTTTAATCTCAAGATAAACCCAGTTTGACAATGAGCCTTTGTTTTTGTTTTTTTTTTTATTTTCTTCAGCTCACTGAATTGGGTTTTACTTGCTACTTCTTAAAAATTCTCAGTCATTATCTCTGAATATTTCCTCTCCATTATCTCTCCTTTTAGAACTGTTACCCTTTATGTTGGATTTGTTCATCTTATCCTTCCTGTTCAACCTTCCTTATTTTATATCTCTGATTTCAGTCTTTTGTGCTTCAACCTAGTAGATTTTTAACTTTCTGTGTTACAGGCCTCTTTGGCAGTTCATGAAGTCTATAGCCTCTCCTCAGAAAAATAACAGAGCCTTAAAACACAGATTAAAAAAAAATCAATTACACTGAAACAATTATCAAAATATTTAAAATGTTGATAACAGTAACATGCTTCTTCATTAACATGAAAATGTAAGTTCTAAGAATGATTTAAGTATAATAATTTTAAACTAGCAATGATTTAAAGTGCTATTTGAAGATACCTACAACTTTGCTATAAGAAAAAACCTGATTTATACTGGTATTATGGCTGAACTGTATTCTCTTAAAAACAATATGTTGGAGTCCCAATCCTCCCACCTCAGAACCATAACCTTATTTGGAAATAGAGAAAGTTCTTGCAGAGTTAAGAGGTCTTACTGAAGTAGGAGTAAGACTAGCTCCTACTCCAATTATGACTAGTGTCCTTAAAAGAACATGGCCACATGCAAACATGTAGACAGAGCACTGAATTAGGCAGCTCCGAATGTCAAAGGTACAATCAGAAACTAAAAGAATGTCTACAGTATCATCAGAAACTCAAAGAATGTCAAAGGTACTGTGAGAAACAACAAAGAGTAAAAGATTCCTCTACTGGTCTCTGAGGGAGCATGGCCCTATGAACAACTTGATTTCAAACTTCTAACCCCCAAATCTTAAACAATAAATTGCTGTTGTTTAAAGTCATTCAGTTTGTGTTACTTTCTTATGGCAGCCCTGAGAAGCTAATACAATTATGTCTCAAGTAACTTGCTCTAATGCTGCTATAATCTGTTTGCATTTCCTTCCATTATAAATGTAAACAAGTTTCAGTTGGAGATGAGTAAAAACATTCTGAAGTTTAAGAACCCTATGTCTTAGACAATTTAACACCTTAGTCTTAAATTCATTGCTAAGAAGGTATGTTTTAACAAAAATAAAAACTAAACTATTTTCAAAGAAAAATAATCAACAGATTCAACCCCCCCCCATTTCAAAGCATTTTGGGAGTCACAAAAAAAATCTCAAGGATTTGTAAGCACTTTTGGTTCCAGACACTTAAATGAAACGCAGCTAGGACACAAACCTTAATTGTAAACAGTGAACTAACAAATCTATTAAAAATTAAAAAGTTCATCATCTGTTTAACCATATTAAACCAATTCAGTGTACAATCATCCCTTAGTGTTAGATGACTATATGTATGAAAGTCTAAATGAAAAAATTCACTTATGACATTCTTGGTCAGTAAGTAATGCATGAGAATTAATAATGTTAGCTTAAAAAAAAAAGGTACTACAAAATTCTCCATCTGTGGTGCATATATTATCAATGGCACAAAGCTATTAAGCTCAAAATAAGACTAAGAACGTCTTACAATGTACCATTTTCCCCCCAGATTTTCTAATTTGGTTACTTAAAAATTCATACTCTTTATCACCCACCAGATATACTGGAAGTTTATTATTTACTTAAATATGCCAACAACATGATAAAATTATTCAATTAACAAATATGCATGCTACAAATCTAAAAACATGCTTTATATTTATTACTAAATGACTTCAGACTAGTTTAGGACAGGGCCTATGATAGTTCAAATTCCTTAATTTACAAATGACTAAACTGAGGCCTAGAACAGCTACCCTTGTCCATAATCACCATATAATCAGTGACAGCTAGGAAAGAAATGCATCTTCCAATTCTAAGACCAATTATTATTACATACACAGGAGTTGGTAAGAGTTAAACTATTTGCAAATCAATGCATTTTGTATGACTATTTTTTCTAATCACAATATAGTAACTGAAAAGTCCATTGCCCCCAAAAACTAATTAACAAGTGTAATTGATGTTTTAAAATCAACTTTATTTTCCCATCCAACACGTTTTTAAAAACAGAAGATCTCATTTTCATCTTGAAAACTGGCAAAAATTACGGCAAAGAGAACTGGAAAGACATTTCAAGGCACAACATTCTCATGGCTTCAGTTTTTCTTTCTAGAGTGCAATTTAGCAGAAAGACGAAAACAACTTAAAATTTGTAAATCTTTTCACTCCATCTTTATAACATCTCTTATGGAAAAAATATTCAATTTGGATAAAGGAAGAACTCTGATCAAATGCAGTACTGTTCAGAAATAACAGAAATAGACAACAATAGTGGGCATATTATATACTAACGCATATTATACACTGGATACAATGTAGTCATTAAAATTTATGTTCCTGGGAAATAGTCACTGTATATTATGCTATAATATTTACAGTGCAATGCCGTTAGTTGAGAATTATATAAATATATAGTAAGTTATATACTACATTCATGCGCACAGTGGAAAAAAAAACAATAAATGAGTAAATTAGGATTCAAAGGGAAAGAAAGGTTTATGAATTAAATGTTAAGAATTATTATCTAAGGCAGAAATTCAAATAATTACTACTTATTCACGTTAAAGGTGACTTTATACATTATATGAAATAAACCATAATGCATGAAGAGGACTATTTTAAATTTCAATTTAGCAAAAATAATTATTCTTTTAATGCCCTTGCTGTTCCTAGTGAAGAAGCAAACTTCTACCAACCTTCTCCAAGTGTGGCACTGCATACGACAAAAGCCTTAGACATACATAATAGCATGTTCTTTGCCAAATCTTTTTATTTATTTATTTATTTTTTGAGACTAGGTCTCACTATTTTGCCCCTGGAAGTGCAGGCTCAAATTGCCCAGGGTACCACGGACTCAAGCAATCCCCAGCCTCAGCTTCCCAGGTAGTTGGGATTAGAGGCAAGTGCCACCACGCCCAGCTATTTTTTTTGGAACTAGATCTCGCTACCTTGCCCCAAGCCAGACTCTAACAGCCATCCCAGGTCCCTGCCGCAGCTGCCTATGCTGCCGTTTACAGGCACGTGCCACCATGCCCGAATCTTTGCCAAATCTTGACTGAATTTATATTCACTTCAACCTCTGAAAGCTATCAATCTCTCTAAACAGAACTCAAATTTCAAATAATGTAACATATGCTGGAGGATTTCAAAATGAGGCTTCTGGATCTTATCACAATGGCTCTTTAAACTCACTTTTTCAAAGGTTTAAATGAGGTGAAAAAACATTCAAGTGTAAGAACAGTCTTTACTGCAATTAAATTGACTTAAAAAAAAAAAGAAAAGGAAAACATGCATATATACATAACACCCAAATAAAATTCTTATTACAGGGCAGTTTTAAATTACGTTAATGTTTCAAGCATGCCTATCATGGCTCTTTAATTTCACCATAATGTTTCAAATAATTGCTATTTCAGAACACTACATATTACAAATTAAAGATACAGGAACTATTAAAATAAAAGTCACATTCCAAAGACATTCACTCTGTGGTTTAGTTAATGCTAAGATTACTAGGTGCACACATCGCTTTCTAATATAAGAAATCTTTTAAAGTAAAATTCTAAGAGTTTGTCCCCACAGTCAATAACTCATAGCAAAATATTACATGCTAAAATATTATTCTTGTACTATCAAACACAAGAAAACTCTTAAATAGCATTAGTGTAAGTAGAATAAGTTTGTGAAAACAGAATTTTAAGTATGAATGAGGTAATTTCCAGTAGTTCTAAACTAAGTAGATTAAGTTTAAAATAAAAGCGGTTCTCTCAGTAAAAACTGATGTTTAATGTCAACATATCTGAGATTAAAACACTGAGAAAATCTACTCACTCTAAGTGTAATAGCTATATTTATCAGACTGGTAACACTTGGCCAAAAACTTGCACTCTCAATTGGTCCCTGGCGAGTATTACAAAAAGAACACATTTAGAAACAATACATTTACGCATGTATTAATTCACAATCCCTCTTAGCTTCCATTTGCTTCATTCAACAGGGGGATATGCGATCTTACTTTAAATATGGTAATAGTTCTTTTCCCACCCCTAAAATAAAACTTGACATTTTGATTCAAGCTACTTTCTAAAAAGAGACCAGTAAAAACTACAGTCACCAAGTGTAGAACTGCTAGCAGTTTTTCTCCTAATTAAGCGTTATCTTAGCTATTTCTTGATCTCTCTCAAAGTAGGTCTAATCTGCGGAAAGCAGTGAGACAGTGTATTGCACTGTGAATGGACAGCCAGGTATTTTATGAATGGAGGCGATCACGTGATCCCAGCACCTCCCCGAACTGATATTTCCCACATAACTGTGTCAACATTCTGAGAAGAGGGGTAGTTGTTTGTGTGCCTGTATTTTAATTTAACCTATAACTTTGAATTCTCCTTACTTTCTGAACTTAAAAGCTACCCGAAAACGGACGCTCAGTATCGAATTATTTTTCTTGGAAAATCCTTTTAAGATGTCCAAGGTGATGGATGTTTAATTATTTTTTTATGAATGAGGAGTGTGCTATGCAAATGAGGACGATTCACAAAAAGGGAGAGAACATGGCGGCCACTTCTGCTTCTTGACTGCACTGACACTGCAGCAATCTACCTTCTCCCACACTCCCTCAACCGAAGAGTGTGTACTGAGGGGATGAGAGGGGAAACGCTGCTTTACATTTCTCAAGTTATTTTACGTTATACAGACTTAGGTTTGGGACTGTAAAGTTCTCTGGAAAAGGTCTAACTTGAGGAATGTACTTTATTTAAAGGAATGCATCCTAGAACTAGTCTTAATTCACTTAACTCTTCCCAACCCTCCAAAGGTAAACAAAACTTTAATTACACAGAAATGGAGGCTAATATTCTGCAAAGAATTAAATCCCGTCTCGATAGAAAAAACGGTTCTTGCACCACTATTCCAACAGGCAGCTGTTACATTCACCAATATTTAAAAAGACAAAAGTATTTCGTTTAGAAAACACAGACTGTCCAAACCGGAGGCTCTTAATGAATGAAGACATCAACTCGTTCAGCAACATATATTACCGCAAAGTCAACGTAAACAGTGCTTCCATATAGCTAAGGAATAAAAATTAGAATTCTAATTTCTTTCCTATTCTTGATAAAAATACCCAATATTCACAAGGGTAAAATATAATAGTTTAATATCTCCCACACTCCAGGTGTCCTTAATCCTATTAAATTCTAAAAAAAAAAAACAAAACGTTTACCTAGCCCTATTTTTTACAAAAATCTTACAGGTCACAAGTTTAAAGGGGGGAGGGGAGGAAACGATTTTAATCGGTATTTAAGAGTCACTGACTCATCGAATTAAGATTCAAGAGCAGTTTGCTGCAAGAGGTTCTCCCACACATTAGTTTCCAAGTGAAATCGCTATAAAGGAAGCAGGGTGGATGTTCGGGGTATGTTGACTGGTATGCATAAGTGAAAAAGGATAGCCGAGGGGATGTCCAGCAAATGGGGCAATTTCTACCCCGCCTGCATGCCGTCCACTTACTTTACCACATCGCAAGGATGTACAGGGCCATCCCACCCAAGACTCAATACCCCCTTCCCCGAGGAAAGCAACGGAGAGCGGGTGTTTTGTCCCTAAATAAAATGGCTAAAGAAATCAAATGTTATCTTCAAAACTCGATGCCCCGAACTCTCCTGGATTGCAAGCTTTCTCGCGTCCAGGTCTCTGAGGGGGCTAGGGGAGTGCAAGGATGCGGGGGGGGGGGGGGTTGGAGGATTAATCAAGATCAATGAGGTGCTTACTCGTTGTCAGAAGTCGCCGTCTCCTCGCTCATCTTTCCCTCACCGTGATCCGATCTGGAGATGGAGGAGCAACAGCAGGCGTAGGAGCAGCAGCAGCAGCACCGAGGGGCAGGAGGCAGCGGCGGCCGGGGGGGCGCGGGGGCAGCGGCTCAGGGGCCTCACCATGGTGGATGCCTCACTCGGAACGGTGCCCCCCCAGCCGGGAACTGCGACCACCCCCACAAGGGGGTGGCGGCAACAACCTCCACCGTGGCGACCCCCGCCTCTTCCCCCGCCTCAGCGCCCAGCCAGGGGATCCGAGGAGGCCGGGGCGGGTGGGTGGGCAGGGAAAGGGGGACGGTGTCTGCGAAGGCGGACTGGAGAGCGGCTACTCGGGCGACCGGGGTGGAGTGCGATGGGGTCCGGCCTGAAGGAGCGTGCGGGCGGCCGGGCGGAGAAGCCGGGAGCAGAGGCGGCGCTTCCCTCAGGGATGCGGCGAGGAGGAAGCAGAGCTCGGCTCGGTGGGGGCCGGCGGGGGGGTGCCGAGCCCAGGCTGCGGGCGGCGGCGGCGCGTTCCTGCCTGAGCCCACCCCACCATCTCCCGCCTCGCCGCCGGCTGCCTGCTCAGCCCCCGGCGGCGACCGGGCGGTCGGTCCTCAGGAGCGAACAGAACCCGGCGAGGGGCCTGGCGACGGCGGATTCCTCCAGACACGCTCCAGCCGGGACGACTTCAGAGGAGGAGGAGGAGGAGGGGGCGGAGGGGAGCGTGTGACGGGCGGGAGCTGGCGAGAGCCCCCACCCGGGCCGGAGCAGAGCGGTGCGCCCCGGGGGCAAGGGCCCGAGAAGCGGCGGGAGAGCGGTCGCAGGTCCCCGAGCAGCCGGCGCCCACCAGTAGCTCGGCGGGCCAGCTCCTCACGCCCGCCCGAGGGGAGCCGCGAGGGGGGCGGCGGAAGCGCTCACACCGCCCGCTCCTTCCGCCGCCGCCGCTGCCCGAACCGGGGGCGCCCGCGGGAGAAGGAGGCGAAGTAGTCCCTGGCGACTTCTCCCGGACGCCTGCTCTGACCCGGGCCGGCCCGGGCGCGGGGCGAGGTCGCCGAGCGGGGTGACCAGGTTGTGAGGACGCGCGGGTAAGAAGACTAAAAGCTGCGGCCTCCGGGGCGAATCACTGCAACTCGAAGTCGTGTGCAGCATAGCAAGTTTCAGGAAAGTAGTTCCCTCCTCCCTTCATTTCCCAAATCGTTGTCGAGCCACTGAGCGGGGAAAGGAGGAGGGAGGCGGAGGGATACGCCAGGACTGTGTTCAGTGTTCGTGCGCGCGCTCCAAACTCTTGGCACGCCGCGAAAGGGGGCGGGGGTGTGAGCTGCACCGGGAGCTGCCTAGGAGGTTGCATTGTTGCGGCGCTCCACTCCCCGTTAGTCGCTTTGGAATATCCGGGTTGTTTGAGCCAAGAGTCCGGAATGACAGTGTGCACGGGGAGGAAATTTGAAAGCTTTTCAGTTCTGCCATGTGTATGCGTGCGTCTGTGTGTTCCTTGCACGGCAAAGAATGGAACTAACATGAGTTCATCTTTAGTTGGTGGGGGTTAGAGGGAGGGACTGTACAAAGAGAGCTCCGCCTGCTGTCCCTCTAGTTGCATTGCTGCAGTCCCCAAGCTGCATGCATAGTGGGAGTGTGTGTGTGTGTGTGTGTGTGTGTGTGTGTGTGTGTGTTAGGGAAATATTTATAATACCTTGGATTCTTGCTGCGCAAGGGGTATTTACTGTGCAGGGCATTGATCTCGAAAGCTACAGTGGTTGTTAATGGAGAACGACTTCCATTGAAGCCCAGGGAAGGCGTGTTACATGAATCTGGCGCAGCCAGAAGCACAGGAAATAACTCCCGCTGCGGAGTGAGGTTGCATAACTATAGCGCAGAAGATGCCTCTGGCATGGACTGCTCAGAACGGAGGCGGAACGGTTATTGAATCGGCAGCTGTCACGTTTGCATTGTTAGAGGACAATATATGCTTTCATCTCAAGGTTTTTGCACAGAAACCTGCTAGGGTTGAGGGCTGCAGACAAGGTCTGAGGCACCAGAGCACTCTGAGCTCCTAGTTCTGCAATTTCTATTATCTCTTCTCTACCTAGAAAGACAACTTATACATGGTCTGGTTGGGACACAATCCCTAGCGCCCCCAAGTTCCCGATGCATCTCCCTTAGGTAACTAAGTCTAGCTCTCAGGCCAATGCTTTTCATTTTTAGATGTTTGCGGCCTGAAAATGAAGATCGCAACTCTAGCCACCTTGAGGGGGACAACAATTCCTGAGGACAGAAAAAAGTAAAACCTCCGAAACAAGCCAGCACTCCTCTTTTGTCATCTTTCTCCAGGAAATTTCAGGACTGCCATTCTTAGGAGTGCATACTCAGAAGCCTGTGAACTGTCCTGCACATAGTAGGTGCTAAACCGTGATAAAGGTGATAAAGGTGCTAAACCGGTCTGCCCAGAAAACCATCCTGCTAAATTTCTGAGGTTTCTCTTTATAACTCCTGATTTCTGCCTCTGCAGCAGCAGCACTGCCCTTAGGCAGAGGTAGGGGAGAGGCAGTGCTGAACGAAGAGGTGAGGAGATCTGCTGTAGTCACACCTTAACTCTTCCTCTGTTTATCTTGTTCCTGTGAAGAACTTGGAAGTGTGCGTAGTGGCCTGCTCTTCCTCCAATATTATTATTACACTCTTCACTGGTCATATTTGAATCAAGTCCCGTCATATAATTTGTGTGTTCTAGACAAGTTACTTGAACTTTGTGCTATATAAAATGGAGATAATATTTACCTGCTTCATAGGGCTGCTATACTGACTTGTACTGACTAGTGAGGTAATAATGAATAAAATAAAACATTTGAAACGAGCTAAGTTCAATAGACCCTAGCTTTTAATATGATTTTGTAAAATGGAATAATAATAAACTGTCGTTTTGGTAGTTGCTCTGAAGATGTAATGCAACACATTCGGTATCCTTGTTCGTACATTCAACAAATGCTGGTTTTCTTCTGTGTACCTAGCTTAACCATCAATAAAAGATAATGCTCTGAGTGGCTATTATTTAATCAGTACAAGGAAAGTTGAATCAGTTGCAAAGTCCCCATTCTTTTGAAGAGGATTGGACTCTGAGTTTCAAGTGCCTCAGGGAAATAATTATAAACTTGGGAGGACTATTTAACAATCATCTTATATGTCATGCACAAGGCACAGTGCTGGCCACTTTGTACACAGATTGCTAAAGAGGCAAGATATGCTCAATAGCCCCAGAAATGCTCTTTAGATTGTTCTCAATCCCATGAGCAAAATTAGCCAGCAAACCATTCATTGCCCCTGGTCTTCGCTATGCCATTCCTGGGGCATTTAGTGCCCTTTTGAAAAGTGCATTTATAATTCTCTCTCATCTAGTTGTTGAAGTTATTATCAACTTTTTTAAAAAATTGTCTTGGCTTGTCCAGAACACCAGTGTTTCTTCCACTCTGAAACCATAAGTGGTCCTGAAATGAGGCCCCATCTAAGGGTCTTTTAGTATGATTTTCTATAAGCAATTGCCCTAAACTCAAGACGCCTTACCTGTTCTTATCCCAGCGTCTGGACCTTAAGCGGTACAAAAGATATCACAACCAAATGCATAGTATGTGAACTTGGGTTCTAGTTTGAACAAATATTTAAAATTTTGAGGTAACTGGGGAAATAACACTAGCTGAAGATTGGTAATCTTTATGAAGAAATTGTTTTGGGTATTGGTGTCATGTTTGAGTTTTAAGTCCTTTCAGAAATATATATTGACATATTTAATGATGAGATAATATCTGAGGCTATCTGAGGCTTGCTTTAAGATAATCCAGTTGGATAAAGACTGATGAGAAGTGGGTGAGGATATCGATGAAACAAGGTTAGTCATGGGCTTGTAATGAGTGCCTTCATTTTATATACAGTTGACCTTTCAACAACAAGGACTCGAATTTTAATGGACCACTTATAGTCACATAGGTTTCTGTATTCACAGATTAAACCAACCTTGGGTATGGGTTAGTTAGACATGGGTTGGTTGCTTGATTACCTCATATATATGGAGAGAGAATTATACTTGGATTTTCTACTCCTTGGGGTCAGCCTTCTTACACCCCACATTGCTGAAGGGTCAACAGCTTTTTAACTTTTCCAGAAAAAATGTTTACTTAAGTATGCTGCAAGTACTGCTTTAGCGCATTCCTAGAACTTGTGATTAGCAGATCAATAATGGGACTGACAACTCTGCTTTTTCAGAATTATACCCTGTAATTGGTCCTTCTTAACTTCACAGTCTTCTTCCCCTTTCCTTGTAACCATTTGTGGTACTCTATTTCCAAACACAATCCTAATAGAAATCACTATTTCAGCAGGGTATCAAAAAGGATAGCCCCAAAGTATATCATAGACCCAGGTAAATTGTTATCTGGAGTAACAGACTACCCCTATTTATGTCCTTTTTCTGAAGGTTCTTCTACCTGCCCTCAGCAGTTGCTCAGAGATCAAACCTTAGTAACAAGAGTAGGCGTAGAGATTTATTTACAGATACAGGAAAGGCAAACTAAAAGAGTTTAACAGCCCACATCCTCACAAATGTCCCAAACAGAATAGAGCTCCACTTCTGCTCCTCAAGGAGCTGTGTGAGGTTTACCTCAGTCTTCAACCAACTTCTGGTTGAAAACACCAGGCTATGTCCTTGTCGCCTGATCCTCTGTCACTCCAGTTTGCACCAGAGGAATCCAACCAACACACGTGGATCTGAGGCAGGTCTCTCCGAGTTCCACAGTGGCTCAGCACTTCCTCAGGTCACCTCTCCTCCGCCTTCGCACAGTTCTCGACCCATGGGGACAGAAAGCTGGGAGAGGAGACCCAAAGATCTCAGCTCCTGGGTCCTTCTCCTGCTCAAGCCCAAAACCTCCGCATCTAATGTCAATCTTCAGGTTCTCGCTCCACTCTCCTTCCCAAAAGTCGTATCTCTCAGTCTCTGCTCCCTTTCCTTTTTATCCATTTCCTTGCTCATGAAACCAGCAGCCCTAATTCACAGTCACACTCTCCCCCGGTGGTCTATACTCCCCTTCCCCACCTGGGCCTTGGAGCCAGCCCCAGGCTCCTAGATTGGCATATTCACCAAGACTGCTTAGATATTCATTTACCAAGTCTGTTTAGGTACTTGACATCAAAGTAAAAGAGGATGCAGCCTTATCTGGCTTTAGGTTATTCTTAATCTCTGTGTTTTTCAGTTACAGGTGATAGCAATGCTTACATTTTTTAAACAAATAACACTGCCCATATTGGGGTCCGGCTTCAAGATTACTGGTCAAGGTCAAAGGGCTGGTTCACCTTGGGAAGATGAATCAACTTCACTTTAAATTCCAACTCCATTCAGTTTGTAAAACTACCAATGAGTATTAGTTTAGAAAGGTTCCACAACCATATGGACAAAGAACACTTGTATTTGCTCAGTTGTACTTTCTCAGGTGAATCTGTTAGGAAGGAGATTGTCACAATAGTTGATACTCAAGTCTCAATACTATTGTCCTCAGTTTTTAGGAATTAGCTGTAGCCATTTAACAACATATCACAGATGATTAGTTTTCAAAAAAAATCCTTGGACCAACAACACAATTGCCAGTAAGCATCAATGCAGCTCTTCTTTGATCTACTACAATAAACCCTCCTGATAAACCCATTGTAAATTTAAAATATCAAAAATATGTTTAATGTACCTAACCTACCAAACAGCATAGCTTAGCCTAACCTACCTTAAATGTCTCAGAACACTTACCTAAGACTACAATTGGGCTAAAGCACCTAATACAAAGACCATTTTATAAGGTACTGAATATCCCATGTAATTTATTGACTACAGTGTTGAGGGTGAAAAATAGTCTGTGGAACATGGACTGTTTGCCCAGTGATTTAGAGATTGACTGGGCACTAGGACTTGCTATTGCCACCCAGCATCACAAGAGAATATCTTACTGCTTATCAAACTATCACCGTACTGCCATAACCTAGGAAAAGATTGAAATTCAAAGTATGGACTATCATTTTCACACCATCAAAAAGTAAAAAAAAGTCCTAAGTCAGGACCTTCTGTACAGGATGTCATGTGGGGTAAGAAGTCACAGTGTGTTCCTCTGTGCTCCAGGTGGGTCACAGTGGGGTTCTCATGAACAGCAAAGGTATCTTGTCCTCATAACACACTGGCAGATGGTGTAGCTCAATTTTTCTCTTCCCAGACCACGCAGTTCATAAAGATCATCTTTCTAATGAACTCAGAATTTTCCTCAAATTCCTTTATTTTTGCCTTTACTATTTCACATTTGCGTTGATAATTCTCTTCCTCCTTGTTTTGACTGATCAACTTTTTGTGGGTTTATATTTGTTTTCCTTTTAAGAGTGTGAAGGCAGAGACTTATTTGCTACTTTCCAGCTTTCTCTTCAGTGGTTTTAAATGCAACCATGCTTTGTTTTGTTGCACCTGACTTTATTGAAACTATGCAGATAACAAATTTTTTTGCAAGATACTTCACCAGCAAAAAAAAAAAAAAGTTACCATTTGCTGAAGACTCCTACTCCTATATGGCTAAGACTTCTTTTTTTAAGCAATAAAGTATTTTTAATTAAGGCATGCACTTTTTTTTTTTGATACAATGCTATTGTATACTTAATAGATAACCCTACAGTCTAAATATAACTTATGTTCACTGGGAAATGAAGAAAAAGTCACTCCATTTATTGGGATATCTACTTTATTGTGGTGGTCTGGAACTGAATCCATAATATCTCTGAAAAATATCTGTAATGGAAGCTTTTCATGTGAAATATTATACCAAAGTCCTGTGTATATGTCAAAATGAAGCTGCATTGGAAAACAGGCCTCCCCTTCTTCCCCCCTCTGCTTCCTATTTGTGCATGAGCACCATTGCAAGGCAGCATTTCACAGACACTGTCATACTAACATGCTCTCCACAGATATTTGTATATTTGTGAAGCAAAAAGAGGAGACAGCCATGCTATAACAATTGATGTTCTCACAGTATATAAAATACATGTACACATTTCCACTTCTAAAATTACCCTTAATGTTACCCTCTAGCTGATGTTATAAAAATTTTATATTTTAAAACTCTGGTTAATATGTGTCAGGATCAAAGGGTACACTATTTTCATGCTGTACTTTGTTTAATGATTTTCTTTCTTCTTTTTTTTTCCTTAGTGTAACCAGTCTCTTGGCTAATGAGCTCTGCCTCTCAGTGGAATTACTAAATGGTAACCATGTTTCTAAATAGTTTCCTAGCCCCTGGCATGAGTCTGTTTCTCCAACACTAGGGTTTCCATGTTCTCCAAACTAATACAAAGTATAAAGGATAAGCTTACTATTTTATTTTTCTCCCAATGGGCTGCAATTGTTGGTCTGGTAGTATCCTGTGAGTGTGAAATCAGTTTACTTTTAATGCTCTAAATGCCTTTTACAGGAAGTTTCCACAAGATTACAACTCGTACAAGGGAAATGAGCAGTCTGCGATTTCCTTTATTTTCAGTATAATCTTAGCAGGGAGGATGCTTACCAGGCTCAAACTGCTAAATAAAGCATTCCTCTCTTACCATCATTCTCCCAAATGGTTTCAGCTTGCTTGTTCTTTGAAGATTCTACCTCATTACAACAAATATGCAAAACTGAAATGTTCATAACAAAAGATTTCCAAAACCATGTGCAATGCAGCAACATTTCAGTACAGGGGTTAAACAGTTCCTTGCATTTTATTTAAATATAGCATTTTGACTTCTCTTTTAGTGAATAATAATTACCAAATCATATCGAACTGCACAAATTATGATGTTCTTCAGAAACATACTTCCTAACACCCTTGCCCACTAGATATTATCAACTCCAGTTTACAAAGAAAATTAGGAAATCAAGGTCAAAGGTGACTTCAGAGGTCACACATTAAAGTTCAAACCCAACTTTGAATGTGAGTGTATTATATATAACTTTCAAAGCTGGCCTCCTTACTGGGGTCTTCTAGTTGAAGTCATTATTATGGTGGATGATGACTTAGTTTAAGAATTAGATCAGGGAGGATGCATTCCTTTCCGGACCCATTGTGCAAATTCCCTTTATTATTAGTCTTCAGAGTGTGATCTGGAAATATCTGGGGTTTCTTTTATAAGCAAGCAAGCAGCCTACTCTTGAGAGACTTCTTTCATAAGAAGGCCAAAAAAAATTAATTTTTTTTAATTTGGTTATCTTTTAACAATGCTAGCAAGATTATTCATCATGGTAACTGTCAGTCATTGTGGCTATTTAAATTAAAATTAAATTTGTTGGACTGTCTAGATATAGAACACTTCTGTAATCACGGGAAGTTCTATTAGACATTTGACTGCAGATGTGTTGCTGTAAACAACATTAGTAGTTAGCTTATTATTTATAGAGGCATCTAACAATTCTGTGCTCTCAGATTATCATTATTGGTTTGAACAGGGATGTTGTATGTCTCCCTTCTTTTGACCTCAGAGGTGTCTTCATTGTCAACAGCCAAGAATAAAAGGAAGGATAGTTTCATAACTAAAGTCTTTGATAAAACTATAAAAGATATCTGTACTGGGAAACACTAATTCACTGATTGTTTTTATATTTTGAAAATTATTTAAATGTTCATGTTTAATGCTATAAATTCTTGCTACTCAAAGTAGCATGGCTTCACCTCGAGTTTGTTAGAATGCTAGACTCTTGGAATCCACCGAGCTCTACTGAATTTTAATCTTAATTTTAACAACATTTGCAGATGATTCACTGGCACATTTAAGTTTAAGAAGCCCTACATTCTCACTAATACTTACTGGTTCTTTCTAACCTTGACTAGGTAAATAGTTCTTCAGACTTGAGTAGCCTCTAAGTGTATAAATGTAAGATAGTTCCCCCATCATTTTCAGTCCTTTTCCTGCATCCCAGGGATATCTGCTCCTATTTTCTTTAAGTCATTTCTTTCTGATGTGTGATGTGGACCACTGAGCACTTTGTCTTTGCCCCTCTGTGTTAAATCTACTACTCAGGTAACTCCTTTTAGTTCTAAGACTCCCTTCGGAAACTGCTCTGGGGGCAGTTCTTTTCCTGCCCATCCCAATGTTTGCATTACAACATTGGCCCCACCAGCCCTGTGTGTGTATATCTAAACTATAAATTATACATAGCTTAATGGGTATAATTCAAAGTCAAAATATAGAAGGTTAAGTAAAAGAGGTTGGAAGAGAGCTAAAAAAAAAAGGAAATGTCAATATTAGAGGAAAAAGACAATTACTTTTGTTACCTCTCTTATATTATTTAAATGTTTTCTTTGGTTCTCTGAGACTCCAAGATACAGTGTAAGATTTTGGAAACTAGAAAACAGACTGTTAGATGATTTATAGAAAAGAAAAAAATAGGGTCTAGAGAGAAGAGGTACAAATAATATGCAAAGTAGCAGAATCTTCAGGACTACTTTTAAAAGGTTTGCTTTCCAGAAACTTACATCTAGCTAGGGAGATAAGAGAAACCAAAAGAAAACATTTAGATAATGCTTGCTGTTATATGAACAAATGCCATCTTGAGTAAAATGTAACTCTTGATGTTTTCCTCTAATAATTCCAGTTCTTACCCCCTGAATATGTACATCTTTGAATCCTGTATCTTTGTATAATAAAGTCTAAATATGTACCGTCATGAGAGATTCAATAATAGAGACTGAAAATTTAGTTCCAGTGATTTCTGGCCAGTTCTTACTATACTAGAATCAACTGTTTTCTGTCTCTGTAGAGATCTTAAGTCCTAAGAAAGTACAGGGACTTTCCTTCATCCTGAAGAATGCCACCTCACTCTAAAACTCTTTATCAAGATCCCTAAAGCACTTCACACCCTCATTGTCCTATGGGTCTTAGCCAATCTTTGTTTATTTCAAGTTTCCTTCCTTTGTTGGATTACCCTAGCCAGTCCTCCTTCTGAGCATGGTGATAAGCTGTGCCAAGTACTTTGAACAATCTGCAGTCTCCTGACCTGCTTATAGTCCTTGCTTTTTAAGTACATCTCCTGATATTATCCATGAAACATTTTTGGGTTGATTTGCAAAATGGAATTGCTATTTACAATCCCAGTCTATATCATCAAAATTTAATTATTCTTGATATGTCTAGGAAACTATTGTTAACTATGTGGTTGTTAAATTTCCCATCGTTTCCAAGTTTTTTACAAAATCCAAATATTCATATATACCATTTTATTTTGTATACTAACTCGTACAGTGAGATGTAAAGTGCTATTTTATATAAGAGTAAATTGTTATTCAAAAAGGGTGATTTTTTAAATTTATACTTTGAATTATATCTCTGTTCCATCTTTCTTTGCAAAGGTATAAATAATGCTCATAATTTAGTCAAAATTTCATTCGAATTCATAAACCCTATTATGTTATCTGTTTATTTTATTTTCTGTTAAATATAACTCATTCAGTACTAAATTGTTACTTTTGTTTTCTTAAATCTTTTTCATCACCTTTTGATCTTTTATTCACTTCTGATTTTTTTGATCTTTATAAAAGCCAAAAGTACTTTATAGAAGATAGAGAGAATCTAAAAAAAAAAAAAAAGCTGTCATTACAGTTTAAGAGTATAGTGTTTAGACCGGACATGGTGGCGCATGCCTATAAGCAGCAACCTAGGAAGCCGTGGCTGGGGCCAGGGATCATGGTTCGAGTCCGCCAGGGGCACATAGCGAGACCTAGTCCCAAAAAAATAGCTGGGCGTGGTGGCGCATGCCTGTAATCTCAGCTACCTGGGAAGCTGAGGCTGGGGATTGCTTGAGTCTGTGGTACCCCGGGCAATGTGAATCTGCGGTTCCACAGGCAAAAATAGTGAGACCTAGTCTCAAAAAAAAAAAGTGTAGTGTTTAGGTCCAACTCAAAAAAGATCTTTCTCTGATCACAGAAGAGAACTCTGTTATAAGTATTACCTAGTTAATTCATTAATTTTGTTTGTCATTCTCAGTATTAGAATGTATTGACTTTGACTTCTAGAAATTTGTGATTCAGTGAAAATGTAAAGTTACCATGACTGTGGTAATGGTAAGAGATGTTAATAAAGTGCTGCAAGAAAAACTGGTTTTACTTCACTTAAAATAGATGATTAATAGTAGGTAATTCACCATAACACATATTGAATAGACACAATAGCAATGAAATAAAAACCTATCTTTGAAATGGTTTCAGTCCATGTTTTCAAAGAGTGTGACCAGAAAAATAATTGTTTATTTGTATAAGTTCAAGCTCTAAGGGAGAGGTAAGAGACATTTAAGAAGTGGTTCCTCTTTGTTCAGTTTTATGTAACAACAAGACCAAATGCTAAAGTTGAAGTCCCATGACAATGAAGGTCTTACAACTACTCCCCTCCCTTCAACCTATATAAATAAATTTACTCCTTTCACTTTTACCTCTCTTCATATCCTTAGCAGTGTGTCTGTTTGATACCATATAATGACCAGACGGTGTTTTGCAGTTCATTTGTTTTTCTGTTATATAGGCCTTCTTGATATGTTTCAGCAATTTCCTAACACATCAATACACTGAAGAAATAATCCTTTCTGTGTAATGCACTTTGTTTTGATTCTCCAACTCAAGAATTGTCCTGCTTCTCATTTTACCCATCCCATGTAGTTTTCATAGGGCTTTCCATGTCTTTTGTTCTGAGTGCATGTAAAAAAATTCTATACTGGTAGATTCCTATTCCTGTATTTGATATTCTATTTCTATTTATGTAATTTTAAAAAGAATTTTCTTCTGTCACAGTGTAAGCATTGTATTCAGACTGGCAATATCAATACATATACATGAGGAAGAAATTCAACTGAACTACTTAAATTCTGTTACTAAAAACATACATTTATCCACATTACTCCCTTAGTGCAACTTCCCCAACATCATTTTTTTTTTTTTTTTTTTTTTTAGACTAGGTCTTGCTATTTTGCCCATAGAACTGCAGACTCACATTGCCTGGGGTATAATACATTCTAATACTGAGAATGATAGACAAAATTAATGAATTAACTAGGTAATACTTATAATAGAGTTCTCTTCTGTGATCAGAGAAAGATCTTTTTTGAGTTGGACCTAAACACTACACTTTTTTTTTTTTTTTTTTTTGAGAGTAGGTCTCACTATTTTTGCCTGTGGAACCGCAGATTCACATTGCCCAGGGTACCACAGACTCAAGCAGTCCCCAGCCTCAGCTTCTCAGGTAGCTGAGATTACAGGCACACGCCACCACACCCAGCTATTTTTTGGGGATTAGGTCTTGCTGTGTTGTCCCAGGTGTGTCTCAAACCACAATCCCCAGACCCAGCCATGACTCCATAGGCTGTCGCTTACAGGCATGTGCCACCATGCCTGGGTCCAACATCATTTCTAAAAGTGTTATGAAATAGATACCTAGCTCTCTCTTCTCCCAGATTAGTAATATAGGATAACCCTCTTGATAAATGCAAATGAACTAATATTGCGGTGCGCTTTTATACAACAATATGGTACTGATAGGGTATGCTTCCCCCCCCCCCCCCATTGTCTCCTGTTTAAGATTGCAGATTTCAAGGAAGGTATGCTAAAATGTGAGAATGACCTTAGTTGGAATTTCCCTTCAGGGAGATGCAGGAGGGAGGAAGAAGTGGAATGGTCCAGATGTGGTTCCTGGAAGGCGGGAAATAAGGGTATATAAAGGGTATGCAAACAAAGAGAAGAATAGGATCCAATATGGAGATCCGATAGATTCAATGGAGGAGAGATTGGAGTCAGCCATTTTGGGTAAAGATGTGAGCCATGTGGACTTGACCAGGTGGCCAAGGCCTGGGGGCCTGCAGCCTTTGACTAGCCCAGGCTGGCAGCATGTGTGTTAAATGCATTTAAGGAGTTTGCAGATTTGAACTCCATGTTGGAGTTTGCTTTGCTGAGTTTGACTGGTGTCTGGAAGAGGCCATGCGAAAGTTAGGCCTGAGAAGAAAGTGAGCTTTGCTGGTCTGGCACCATGGAGTTCCTGCTACCTGGAAGACAAGGAGAACACAGCATGGAAGACAAGGAGGAACAAGCCAATGGAGCCAAAGGAACATGTTTTCAAGCATCTGTAGATGAACTCTGACTGGACGTTGGTGAGATGATCGACTCAGAGACAGGATTTCTGGGCAATCTGGGAAAGGACTTTGGACAATGCTGAGAAAGGTTTTGGACAATGTTAAAGTAATTGGAATTTTCCTTACATGTTTCTTTTGTAGTTATTAGGATAATTAGAAAATCACTTTGTTAGAAATAAATTAGTCTGCACTGATAGTCTTGCTTTGACTTGGTATTTTGGTTGAGAAGACTGGGGATGGTGGAAAGAACCCACAAGAGTTTAAACTGTGTTTCTAAGTTTTTCTTTTGCAGTTTTTGGAGCTGAAAGCAGAGAGCAGCTGGCTTGCTTTTGCATATCAATGGTAAGGACATTGTTAATGTAACTGCTAATGAACAGTTTGTAGCCTGCTTCCTAGGAAGAGAAGCAGGCATAGGTGTGTCCAGTTAAAGTTAAAGGTAAATGCTAATGTCAATGGGTTTATAGCCTGCTTCGCAGAGAAAAGCAGGCCTGTATGTGTTAAAGTCAAGGCAAAAAGTCTTCTTTGGGTCACTCTGTTTCAGTACATGTTCTTCTCTGGTAAAAGGCAGGAAGGTTATTATAATAGCCAACATTTATTGGGTACATACTGCGTGCCAGGTTCTGCTCTATACACTTTTCATATGTTAACACTAACCTCATCAAGAGATAGATAATATATTTTATTCATGGATTAAAGCATGCAAAGTTAAGAACTTGCCTAAGTCTCATAGCAAAAAAGTGGTAGTTCCCTGATTCAAATTCAGGCTTTGGGAACCTAGGTCCCCTCACAGCCATGATGCTGGACTTCCATCATGAATCTTTGACTGAAATGGTAATAGAGAAGAAAGGAACTCTAAGAAAAACATGACAAGAAGAGAAAAGAAAGAAGTGAGGGATAAGAAAAGAAAAAAAAAGTTCAAGAAAGTAAAACGATGGAATAAGGAAAGAAAAAAGTGGGAGAAAATATCTACCAATCATCTCATACCACCAATTCAGTGGCTTACACACGTCAGGACCAATGACACTACACTGTACATTCACTGTCCCTCAGGGTAGCCCTTGACCCACCCACTCTTTCACAGTCATATCCATACACTTTTTTTCTGATTTGTGAACTTCAGGTAGGTAGGTATCTTCCCTTGTCTACTTCCAAGATTCATAACAGTTGTTGAAATGTGAACTATTACAGAAAAGATGGGTTTGAATCCACAAATCATGGTCTGATTTGTGCCTGTAAACATAATACTATCCAGTAGCAAGAGGTTTATAAATATGCCCTTAAGAACATTCCAGAAGAAATACTGTAAAATTTGAATTTGGATTTCAAGTTCTCTCTAGTTCAATAGACTCTCCTAATTTTGAGCACAGTGAAAAAGACAATAGGAACTTTTGTGACAATGGTTGTCACAAATCAATGTTGTCAGCAGGAATCAATGTTGCTCCTGCTCCCCACCCCCTGATATTTTTAGTTGTGAAAACTAGGACAGAGAGGGGAACACCTCTGGCATCTAGTAAGTAGAGGCTAGGCATGCTACAGAAGACAATTCCTCACAGTAGAGAAACTTTCTGACTCAAAATATCACCAGTACCAAGGCTGAGTGCCTGTTCTGAAAGGCAGTGCTCCCCAAGTCTGATTAAAGCTCCTTTCTGTTGGCATGGGAATTTGTTCCCTAAGAAAATACAAGGACAATTGGAACTTTTCTTTTCAGCCAAATTCTCCTTTTTCCTTCCAACTCCTTCTTGCCTGTCCTACGGCCAAGCCATTCATGAAAAAAAAAAAAAAAAAAAAAAAAAAAAAAAAAAAAAAAAAAAAAAAAAAAAGGTGCCAAATAGAAGTAGTGTGATGATTCAAACCAAAATATTTGGGTATAATTTCTTGCCAGGATTTTCAACCTTTGGTCATGGAATATTTTGGAGAAGGGTTTTGTGAATGATATTATTTGGGTGTTTCTTTATAAAGTCATGGATTGAAATGGAACTGAATTGGAATGATAATAAGATAAAAGAAAGGAAAATCCTTATTCTACTGGAATAATTATAATCCAATAATTAGATGAGGGTGTTTAGAGAAAATATTCTTAAGAAAACCTACTTTATATATTTGAATATTGACTTTCTTAATAAATCTAGAAGAGAACGTGATATATTTATAAAGTTTAGGAAAATAAGTGTTTAATAATATTCTTGAGATTTATATACTATTTAAAATGTTATGTATCATGTGCTCTGTTCAGCCCTATGATGGTATTTCATTTAAGTCTGACATACCTATTTAAGATTCAAAAAGTTAAAGTTATTTATCCACAGTAGTAAGAAGTATACCAGGGTTTTAATTAATGCTTACTTAATTCAGCCATTATTTATAAAATTTAATTCTGCTTATCTCATTATTCCTGTTCCTACATCATTCAAAGAATACATTATATCCTTGTTGGTAATAAAAAAAAATTACAAGCCCCAAATAAAACCAGTGATAAATTATATACATGTACTAATGTATCTATAGATTATATTCATTATAAAATACTTCAAAATAAAAATGTTTAAATGAATAAGATTAAAAAAGCCAATTTTCTCATTAAAAGAATAGAAACACTAATGTTTTTTTCCTATACCTCAATGGACCATCATCTTGTACATTCCCGGGATTCTCCCACCCCCTTTGGAGACCACTGGAGTAATGGGGTCAGTTCATCTTTGTTATTTGTGTCAAACTAAGATATCTAGCCTATCTTTTGCCTCTGCAAAGACTCCATTTGAAATGGCTTTTTGTCACATTAGTAATAGCCAATCCCAACTGACCCACACTTAAAACTGAATGACACAGCAGGAATAGAAGAGAACAACTCTCATTCATAAAAACAGTGCATGAACATGTGGAAAATTAATTTCTGCCCCCTTTTCATCATCAGGATCAAAATACTGTGTGATAAGGCATTCATACATACATGAAAACTTCCCAGTTCTTTATTACAAAAGCCTTTATCTCAAACCCCTAAAGAAATATGCTTCTAAGTCCTCTTCAGTAATCATTCAGTAAAACTGTAAAACTATTCCAATACAGAATTAGAAAGGCAGATTCTAAGCCCACCATTAATTTACTTTGTTTAATTCAATATAAAATGTTACTAAAATTTCTATAATTTTCTCCTGTTTTGCTTCTTTCCAGTGACCTTGCTTTGACCTTTTGAGCAAGTGAAATGCTGTTTCAGGGCTAGTGCTAAGGTGTTGTGAACAAAATAGCAAAATTTTAAATGATGACAGAAAATTCTCCCTTTCAACTTTTATGGGATTATGAAAATAACTCTGCCTTGTTTCTCCATGATTTACCATCACATTTAGGTAAAATGATACTTCATTTAACTCCCTGATGTCCTGAGAGAAAATGTCCTTGATTCCCCATGTCAGGAAATCTCCCATCAGCAGAATATATCGTCTGTCTTCTGTTTTCAAATCTGCTTCAGTTAAATTGCTTCCTGTTTCCATCTGGCCTCCCTTCAGCCTTTACAATTCCTAAAGTATTTACCTTTCAGAAATTAAAGGGAGACTAGACTATATAGGATGTAAAAATTTCCATCTTTTTTTGGATAGATATTGATAATTTAATGACTAAGTGGCTAATTTGCTTTTCTAATGGGAAGTTTAATGTGAGAATTTTATGGCATCTAATTGCCTGAAGGACAGGAAATCACTGGGTCTCAGGTTCAACCACCATCTTGGGTTTAATAGTTATTTCAGTCTTTCTGCTCTTCTGTGTTTGCTCATTCCCTGTTTCTATTTATTGGTCATTTATATTATCCAGATCAAATGGGGAATGTGTTCACCAACTAGCTGTAGTTGTATATTCTCAGGTTCAGCCACCAAAAGAAGGCTTATATTAATTTATTTTTTAAAGATGGAAATTTCTTGGGGAAAATTCAGTTGTTTTTGGAGTCCCAATGCCTGAATCAATCAGCATCACCCATGGCCAGTGTTAGATTTTACATCAGATTTTACAAATTTGATGATTAATAATGTGTTCCCACTATAATCATGTTCATAATGGAATTGAAGGGCAGAAGTTTCCTCACTAAGTGAGAGCTTGGCAGGTAAGATTTTCTATAACTATTAGAGAAATAATTTAATGCAAGCCTTTTACCTAACAGATAATGTAAATGAGACTCAGAGAGGTGGGTTGACTGAGACTAGTGAGAATGCCGAATCAGGAGCCCAGGGTTTTTTTTGTTTTGTTTTGTTTGGAGACTAGGTCTTGCTATTTTTGCCTGTGGACCTGCAGGCTCACGTTGCCTGGGGTTCCACAGACTCAAGCAATCCCCAGCCTCAGCCTCCCAGGTAGCTGGGATTACAGGTGCACACTACCATGCCCAGTTATTTTTTTTTTTGAACTAGGTCTCTCTACGTGCCCCATGGTGGGACTCGAACAGGGATCCCTGGCCCTGGCCATAGTGTCCTAGGCTGCCACCTACAGGCATGCGCCCTCATGGTGGCCAGAAGCCCAGGTATTTTGAGTGTCATACATAAGTTCTTTTACTTTCCTTATCTTACTTATTGAAAACTGTAAGAAATGCCCTATTCTTTCTTCCTTTTTATTTCTTTCCTGCATGCCAATTGACTTTGAAATTAGCTTTTCTATACCACAAGAAGACTGCTTGCTCTGTTATACACCAGGTCATGAGATACGTATATAACACATACATGGCTTTTGAAAGGATAGAGAATATAGAACAGGGATAGGAAAATAGAAGAGAATATAGAACAAGGATAGCGAATGTAGAAGACATGTTGTAAGTAGAGAGGAAAAATAAACAGCTTTATTTCGTAGTTATGATGCCCTAATTACTACTTTGCTCCAAAGTGAAAGTGGGTGAAATGAGACTTTCTGACTTTACTTAGCTGGATACACCTATCTGCTTGCTTCTCTCTCCAAAGCAGGCTACACACTCTTCATTAGCATTTTCACTGACCACCTTTACCATTGATATGCAAACATCAGCTACCAGCTTCTCTCTGCTTTCAGCTCCAAAAAAACTGCAGTAAAGAAAAACTTTAAAAAAAACACAGTTTAAACTTTCCACTCATGGGTTTTTACCACCATCCCCAGCCTTCTCAACCAAAATACCAACCCAATGTAAGACTATCAGTGCAGTGCAGACTAATTTATTTTTAACAAAGTGATTTTTAATTATCCTAATAATTACAAAAGAAACATGTAAGACTCAGAATACTTCAACATTGTCCAAAACCTTTCTCAGTATTGTCCAAAGTCTTTTCTCAGATTGCCCTAAATATCCTCAGTCTCTCAGTCCTGATCATCTCACCAATGTCCGGACAGAGTCCATCTCCAGACGCTTAAAGACATGTTCCTTAGGCTGCTCCCTTGGCTTCCACGCTGTCTTCTCCTTGTCACCTTAAGGTAGCAGGAACTCCATGGTGCTGAACCAGCAAAGTTCACTTTCTTCTCAGGCCTAACTTTTGCACAGCCTCTTGCAGACATAAGTTAAACTCAGCAAAACAAACTCCAACACAGAGTTCAAATCTGCAAACTCCTTAACTGCATTCAGTACACATGCTGCCAGCCTGGGCCAGCCGAGGGTTGCAGGCCCTCGGTGGCCACATGGCCAAGCTCACATGGCTCACATATTTACAAGATGGCCGATTCCCATCTCCTCTCCATATTGGAATCCCAATCCAATTGAATTGCCTCCTTCTCTTTGTTTGCACACCCTTTATATACCCTGATTTCCCGCCTTCCAGGAAACCTGTTTCACCTTGACCATTTCACTTCTTTCTCCCCCTGCATCTCCCTGAAGGGAAATTCCAACTAAGGTCATTCTCCCATTTTAGCATTACCTGTCCTTGAAATCTGCAATCTTAAACAGGAGACAATGGGGGGGCCACACCCTATCAAAAGAAATAACATTTATATGTAATGATTGTAGATTCTTTGGGAATTTTTGGAAATCAAAGAGGGAAATGAAGGGATCAACACTACTCTGAGTCTTGGCTTAAGGCAAATGTTATAATTTCCATATGCTAATGATGTGAATTTTGGAAGCTCACCTAACTTCTCTTTGCCTTAGTTTCATGATTTATAAAGTAAAAGTGGGAACTTTATCATTTCTACTGGAATTATTTATAATTCATTGTTACAATTCCTTAAAGGGACCAGAGAAACCAATGAAATCTAAAATTCATGCAAGTATCAGAATTATGATTAAAAGCACTTCCATTGTGGTTTCTGTGAAGGTGAGACAATTTACAATTTTTGCTATTTTACTGTTTGTATACAGATGCTATATAATCTATACTGTTTGTATACAGATGCTATATAATGATAAATAGATCATTATTTAAATCAAAATGCTTTTCTTTTTTAATTATTGAACATGTTTACAGAACTATATAGAAGTACATGTACCAAGCTATCATTGGTGTGTATGACATTACAGTGTGGTTGGTGACTGTAAGAGGATTGCTCATTTACACTCAGGTTTTGTTTTGTTTGTTTTTTTAAAAAAATTTGTCATAATTTGAAAATACTGTTTTTAACCAAAATGTAAAGTTGCAAAAGCTGCAGAAAGAGGGGTCAATAATCACCTTCAGAATCCAAAGTCTACAAGATCAGCTTCCTAATTGTGATGTGTTTTTATCTTCACCACAGTCCCAAAACTTGCAGAGAGAGAGAGAGAGAGAGAGAGAGAGAGCACCCCAGAGAGAGCAGGAGTTTTAGAAACCAGAAAATTCAGTGAATATTTTGAGAAACAATGCCATCAAGGGCAGGTGGAGAGGTCAGTAGCACTATGAAATCAGAGGCAGTTCTGGATTAGAATCTCCTTCTGACTTCCAAGTCAATCTCATCTATCAGTTTCCCACGGTGTCCTGGAAATATGAAATCAAGGGTCTGAAGGGCCATGCTCTCTCTGAAGGCTCTGGGGGTCGGAGGAGGGGGTTGACCCTTCCATCTTCTTGCTGGTGTCTGGAGATACCTTCTTGATGTCATTTGGTTTGAAGATGCGTCACTGTGATTTCTGCCTCCATGTTCAAATGAAATTCTTCTCGTGTGTTCTTTGTATTTTTTTTAAATGAATATATTAGTGATTGGATTTTGGGTTCACCCTAATCCTGTGTGACCTCATCAGACATCTTAATTACATCTAAGACCCCACTTCCAAATAAGGTTGCAATCCTTTACAGGTACCAGGGATTAGATACCAGGGACCTTAACATAACCTCTACAGAGATACAATTCAATCCATGGCATCCTGTTTCAGACAAACAGATGCCTCAATATTCAGTGGTAAACATTATTAACAATAACTTCTAATTCTCACTGACCACTTGCCATTTCACAGGCACTTGCTATGTTCTTTATGTGCATTGTTTCACAAGTTTCTTCTTCTTTTTTTTTTATACTGTAGACACCTTTATTATGCCCATTTTACTGATGAGGAAGTGGAGTTCCAGGAGATAAAGCCTGATAACTCACGCAGTTGGTGTGGCAGGTTGTGGTTTCCAAGAACAGCCAGCCTGGTATTTTTAGTCCTATGTATATTTCTAAAACCTTGTGGTTTCCCACAAGAATTAGAAACAGAATCTTGTTCTTTTCGATCTGAATATGGGAAAGATCTTGTGGCGATCTCTGTGAACAGGATGCAGGGAAAAGTCACTCTGTGTAACTTCCATAACTGTTGTCATGAAACATGCGATAACTTCTTGTTGCCTCTTTCTCTTTCAGGATGTTTGACCTGAAACCCAGCCACAGTGCTGTGAGGATGTTCAAACCAACCCCATGTAGAGGTTCATGTGGTGAGAACTAAGACCAGTCTCCAACTGGCATCAGTTGCCACAGATGAGTCTCCACACGATCCCTGGCCTGAGAGTCTTCCACCTCGGGCACCAGTGAGGAAGAGCAGAGATAGGGCATCCTGATTGGTATACTTTGTCTGAATTCCTGACTCGTTATAAATTACTGGGAAGTTTAGGCATAATTTAACTTTGGGTAAGGCTGGTTCCAGGGGCTCAAATAATAATATCAAACTCAGAGTTTTTGCCTTCTTCAACTTTGCCTTCTATGTATTTTCTTCATCTACAGGATCCTCTTGGGGGTTCCCTCGTAACTGCAAATTGCCCATATCATTGGACCAAATATAGAGGAAGGCAGGGGCTCTGTCTAATGAAGAGCTATTACTTAGATGGAAAATAAGTATAGATGGAGGTATGGGAGAAAGGTCTGGAGCATCCATGCCCTCTCAAATGTGCTGTTATCCCCAAATCCTCACAACCTGGAAACTCTTGATCAAATGTTTTTTGCAAACAAGCTATCCTCCTCCAGGCTAGCTTTATAATGGGTGACTGCTGTGTTTATTTGTTTGTTTATTTTTAATAGTAATTTATAAAAGAGCCTAGAACATCTCATGCTGATTTGGGATGAATAAATACCAAATCTAAGGAGAGAGAATTGGGAATGAAAGGCATTTCATTTTTGTTCACTAGATGACTCCAGTATGTCTACTTGATTGATTTTATTAAGACCTGATTTAATTTCTTTATAACTTGGGCACATAGGACAGTACATATTATTTTTTGTCTGATAATATAATTTTTTCATATTAAATTCTATAAAAAGGTACAGCATTTCCACATTGTCTTATGTGGAAATTTAGATGGCCATGCCTTGCTAGACCTTAGAAGGGACAGTATGTGAAATGTGCCAGTTCCTATAAACAGCGTTAAGTTACCGTAGCTGCATTCTGGATAGTCATTCCTGGAAGCAACCACTCAGGAGTGCTACTTTTAGCAACAATAGCAGCTAAGATAATATGTACCAGTTTGGACACTGTGCTGTAACTTTTCTATATTTTTTTAATGAATGATTGTGGGTGCTCCCTGAGCTGATAGCTGAATGGTGGTCTTCTGTTAGATAGCTGTCAGTGATTTCTCACTCAAAATTGGCCACAGAACAAACGTCTGGAGTGGCACCTTGACAATGGGCATCAAAAACCTTAAAAATACACAGAATTTATCTCAGTAGTTATACGCCTCAAGAATTTATCTTAAGGAAATGAATATGTAGTGTAGTGGCTGACACATAGGAATTATGTAATAAATGATAGCTGTTATTTTAAAGATAGTCATCACAACATGATTTTCTAATGGTGAAAACTTAGATTATACCTAAATGCCCAAGAGAAAGAGATTGATTAAATAAATGGTATCGTGTCTGTAATATTATACTAGGCAGCCACTAACAAGTAGACCAGTGCATCATAATTGCCCAAGGAACCTGTTAAAAATGAAATTTCCTAGGCCCCATCCAAAATAATCCAAGAATAACTTGTAAAGTCTTTTGAAGAGAAAAGTTGGGCTTTATATGAACTCAATGTATATTATACCAGGTATGTTACCTTTGCTTAAGGTGTTTTTTTTACTGTCAAAGACATGGTGACTTTTCTTAACCAGTCTATTTACAAACAATCCATCTGTTTTAAGATGACCCATTAACTCCTTCAGGTCATTGAAAACAGCTTAGTTGAAGCTGTACCTCCTTCAGTGATTTCCTTTAAATGGGCATCTTGGCAGTGGAGGGGGGAGGGGCAAAAAAATTGGGCGTCTTTATAAAATGCCTTCTCTCCATACTCCCAAATTATGTACTTTTCCTTCTATATCAAAAGATAGTTAGATATCTCTGTAATAAAAAAAAAAATTAACATTATCCTTCAAGGTGAGGTGTCCATTTAGGGTTATATTCATATTGACAAATAAGTTCTTTTAGTTGGTCTCCTCTGAATGAGTTTTCATAGCATCTATTTTAGAATGAAAAGTAGTTGGAAGGTTATAGTTCAATACAAAAGTAAATGCTTAACTATCAACTCTGAGAGTTGTTCCAGTACCAAGATAAGTAACTGTTTTCTGTAGTTCCTCTTTTCTCAAGGAAATACACACACTAAGAGAATGATCAGCACAGTGTTAATTAAATAAATCAGCCATTACTCTGAGATGGCTTTCATTACTTAGTTACTGATACTTAAGCCTGAAATGCCTTAAAATTAAGAAATGAAAATCTAAGGAATACCAATCTCAAAGAACCAATTTGACTTTTCCTAATAAAGCAAAAGCTTAAGCTATAACCAATCAAACAACCTTTCTGCCTTATTTCTGCGTTTTCTCTGTAAATGTCTTTCCCCATTCTCCTCTGGATGGCACACTCCTATACAACTCTGATTTGTCTCTACCTGATTTGGATAGAATTTTATTCAAATAAACTCCTAGAAATTTAACATGTTTCAATTTATTACAGAATGCATCTGTAAAAGGGTAAGAAGCATCAAAGCCCAGTGCCCAGGTGCCGTTTTCCCTGATAACACTTACATGCAGCTGCCTTAGACTGCAAGTCCCAGTGTACCATGAACCAGACTTCCTGAATGGGGACAGCTAGGCAGGAGAGAGGTGGTTATATAAATATAGGGGACTTGGAGGAGACATGTGGAAGAGAGATGTGTAGAGATGGTTGAAAGAGACTGGTGGGTTAAAAAAAAAACAGCATGTGAGAGACCTGGTGCTTGGTACATCATTATCTCGATGTGGCATATTTTAAATTTTGAACCTTGTATATCAGGTCTTGGGACGTGCTTAATCTCTTTCTTGTGGTTCCCTGACAGAAGGGGTCTTAAGATTATGGAAAACTTTGGTGTTTCAGTATCCCTGCTTCAGATCAACCCTGTTGGGTTGGGCCTTCACCCACAATGGGAATGGGTAATTTGAGGGAGTTTTATTGGGAAAGTTTTATTTGAAATCCTCTCTCTCTTTCTCTCTATCCCTCCCACCCCTCCCACACTATTACAAATTTATCATACAGGGAGTCTGCTTCCTTTACTTTTTTTATTATTTAAATAATTTATACATATATATATATATTTCACATCATTGTGATCCCTGGGGGTCACCCATCACCTCCCCTCCCTGGCCACTCCAGCTGTTCCCTCTCCCAGTTGTGTACTTTCATTTGGTTGTCCATATATTAGTGAAACCATTTGATTTCTGTCTTTTTCCTTCTGACTTGTTTATGCCTGCTTCCTTTAATTTTGTGCACAGATAGGCAAATCCTTTTTAAAAGGGTGCCCCCTAAATAGTTTGATGTCCCTGGGTACCCCTCAGTCATTCCCCTCAGTCATTCCCTAACAAGTACGACTTTCAAAGACTAGATTTGTTTTCTTCCAGATGAACCATTAAAACAAAAATCAACATAACAGATTGTTTTCACATTGGGAACTACAAAATATTCTTTTTTTCTGTGTACTCCTTACTGCTTATCTTTATTATTCCAAGCTACAGAGCCAAACCATCAACATCAGTGTGATTCCATGAGTATAGTTATATCATGTTTTAGGAAGAATGTTAAAACCTTTTTTTTTTTTAACCTTCCTAAGCAACAATTTACCTAATAATAACAGATTATATTTATGTATTGCTTTTCTGTGCCAAGAACTGCTTGACATCTAGATGTTTGGTTCTCACGCTTTAAGCTCAATATCATTTGATTCATCCTATTTTACAGTTGAGGAAACCTTATTCCATGAAAGATAAGGCATTTGCCTGTGATGGACAAACACACACACACATATACTAAGGACTTGAAGTTTGGAATCTTCATGTGTAACCTCTTAAGTCCAGTCTTACATATACCACACCAGGACTGACTATGTTCTAGCTACTGGAGAAGCAGTAAGTGAAGGAGAGATGGCAAAGGACTTATCACAGAAGGAAGGAAAAAATGGGAGTGTTCTGAATGTGACAAAGTAGAAATATGAGAACAAGAGCTTGACCAGAAATGCTGTTCATCTCTGCATTTGATTGGCTAAGGATTTTGTAAAAAAAAAAAAGGTATGTTCCTAAAACTCAGTTTCCTCTTCTGTAAAAAGCTGATGATAACAACATTGTCATCTGTCATCATGTTCTCATAATTAAATAAGGTACTATATGTGCAATGGCTGTCACCTTCTCCCATGTATACTCGTAAACAGGGAAAGAAACTTGAGATCCTTGCATCAAATAAATAAAAGATAAACTTTATTTAGAGCTAGAAAACAAAACAAAACAAAAATAAAAGCATAAAAGAAACTTACTTGTCAATATTAATTTCCATGATTTCAAATGTTCTTTCTTATGACTCTTTATTTCTTAAAATGTTTCTTCCCTCCTCCTTTTTCTCTTTTTCCACCTTTCTCATTTCCCCCTCCATTCTTTAGCAGAATTCTTTTTGAAACCTCCATTCCTGACTCACTTAACTAAGAGGAAAGTAAAATAAGTTTCTCCTAGAATCAGAAATATGTGGAAAGCAGAGTGCCCTGGGGGATATCCAGCTGCAAAACACACACACACACACACACACACACACACACACACACACATCACTGGCTGAGCAAGGATATGAATATTCTAGATGGAGGAAATATAGAGGTGACTAAAAATTGCAGATTATTTCTCTCCCAGAATGTACTTTCCCAAGTTTTATGATGTTATTGTTGATTTACTTTTAACTAGAATGTGGTCCTCTGCTTGGGCCTAAATCTTTTATTTCTTTTTGTATTCTCTTTGAATCATTCAGTTGCTTCAGGCGTGTGTATCTCATTTACCATACAAATGTTGTTGGCATAAGAAAATGCACCTTCTTTTTTACATTCTACTTTCATGTGCAAGCAGGAAAGAACTGGACTGTAGGGTCAAAGAGCCCTGGACTGGACTTCATCTCACTAGGTGTTAGACAGGTGACCTTGGGCAAATTACTAAATCTTTCAAAACTTCTTAAAGTAGGTTTAAGAACAGTAACAGTCATCCAGGTTTGTTTGCTTGAACAAATATGCAGAAAGTACCAGCGTGGGAGTGGATCCTAAGACTTTTTCATTACATAGTAGCTTTAATTATTTTTCAGTCTATTTTTCTCTCCCAGTAAGTACCTCACTTACTGTGCTCAGTTTCATGAGTTTATTAGGTAAACTGTATGAATGAAACAGAGCTATACTATAAAGGGGAAAAGTGGTATCATAAACTAGACTTCTTTCCTTCTAGAGGAAATAATAGCAGATTATATATTTTTAATGTTCTATATTTTGGTTCATGTTTTAGATGCAAAGTAGAAAGGGAAGCAGAGACATGAAAATAAATAGAAAGGGATATTCTGCATGGTGGGCTGTACATCTTATTTACAGAAATAATTTTTGTTTTAACTATATTAGTAAGAATACCATATTATTTTTTAAAAATTTTTTAAAGAAGGGCTTAGTTCCATGAAACTGAAAAAGCTGTTTTAAAATTGAATGATTCAGTTCAATTATCAAGACTGAAAGAGTGCTTAGTTCCACCGCTCTCCCACCTTCTTTAAATTAGAAGCTCTGGGGGAGGATAAAGTGCCTAGCAAATAACTTCTACCTCTAAGTGACTTGTTATTCTCATTTAACTTCAGACAAATAAGTATTTTTTATGCAGATGACATGTACTAGGTGCTGGAGATTCAAAAAGAGAAAGCCACAGTTGTATCTCTGGAAGATAAAAGTAAGAGAAATACATTGAATAATTGAAAAGTATGCTTTTGAGGAATGTGTTCATGTTCATATATGGTTATTACAAGGCTAGTATGTGATCAATCTGATATTCCTGCTGTGTCATGGTTAGAGAACTCAGTGTCCATATGTGTTTTCTAGGTGTTTTCATTGTGGGTTTACTAGGTTTGGTGGATATTTACTTTCCATCTTGTCAATGACAGTCAAAATTTATGCCCCAGAGTCAGAACCTTGGGTGAACCATTTGCCTGGGACTTGAAAACCACCTTTCTCTGTCACACAAGCAGTTGTTGTAATCAAATTGGCTCCATGCCTCAGGCAGCCTGTGTGACTCAGTGACAGTTGCAATCAGAGCACAGAGTTGGAGACAAAGAAGTCTTAGATCAGGAAATCACAGTGATGGTGACCAAATGGGATTGGATAGTTTTATATGAGTAGAGGTTGTTTTTTTTTTTTTTGAAAGAATTTTTCCCTTTAAATATCATTCATCAAAGACACACAGAATCCCATTACTATTGCATGAGATTTAAACAACTTTTTGTCCTAGTAATACTCTAATCAATACTGCACTGATTCTAAACTAATGGAGGCTCCAAATGTTATGATAATCATTCAGCACTTTCAGGGCTGAGAGATTCATGGTTGGTATATGACTACTTTCATTTGAAATAGATTCACTTCTTAAAATCACTTTGATGTTAATGTCCACTCCAGACTAGAT